>CAUYUJ010012780.1:609001-769001 GCA_963575745.1 Prorocentrum cordatum
CCTGAGATCCAGGCGTCGCGGCCGCTCTCGCTCGGGGCGGGCCTGCTGGGTCTCGGGGCACCGGGCCTCCCGGGGGGCTCACTGGTGGGCACTGGGGATGACAAGGGTGCAGAAGGCCGGGGTCCAGGGCTCTCCAGTCGCGGTTTCTGACGGTGCTGTTTTTGCCGCGACGTCGGACCTCAGAGGATGGGGGGGGGGGGCCTAGCGGAGGGAGAAGGCCTGGGCAGCGCAGATGGGGCAGCGGGGGCGGGCTCGCCGCAACCCACGGGGCGCCCAGGCCCTGCCCTGGCCAAGGCCGCGACCCTCTCAAGGGGCGATCTTCGGTTGTTTACATGTCTGTGCGCTCTTCCCGCTCCTGTCAGATCCCAGTGCGGCCCCAGCGGAGCCAGGGCCTTCCCCTGGCGCTGCTAGCAGCAGTGCTGGGCCCATTTACTTTTCTGTTTTTGTTCGCAGGCAATCGCGAGTCACTCGCTTTTTCTGTGCGCGTGGGAAGAGACCCGCAGTACCCCCTAGTTGCCTCGACCGCGGCTTGGTACCAAGCCGCTGCGACAAAGACATCCAAAAAGTGTTCCTGCCTGTCTCCTCGGGGCGAAGTGGAATTCAATGAGCGACGAGTCGAGGAGCAACAGCTGGGAGTGGAACAGGCTGAGGCCCGAGGACGCCCGAGGAGGAAGTGGAGGAGGCAAATCGAGGCTCGACTGTGCTTGCTCATTCGTCTCCTTCTCTGGGCCTCCGCAAGCCTCTGGGGGAGTCTCAGAGACCTCCAGGGTGGAGGGTGGATGGCAGGAGCGAGAGTGACAGAAGGCACGTCTGGGTCCAGCCGCCAAACCCCCCAAAGAATACGCACGACAACAAAAAACACCCCTCCACCCTCCTCTCGGCTATACACACGGAAGAGTGACCCTGGGTAAGAGTGACCTTTTTTGGTGCGCGGCTTTTGGGTAGCCGCGGGGGAACCAACCACAGGGGGGCAAGCAGCTACTATCGCATCGCGCTCGGCGATCGGGGGATCCCATTGGGCCCGCACCAAAGGTCACTCCGGCGAAAGGTCACTCTTACGTCGAGTCGGTCCTCTTCCCCCTTCTCGTCGTCTTCCTCCCGCCGCTCCTTCCCGTAGAGCGCCACGTTGAGGACCACCATCAGCGCGCTCGTCGCCAGCAGGCAAACGCCAGCCACCGCGATGGCGACCAGCGTCCTCAACGTCAGGCGCAACGCATTGCCTGTCCTCCCGAGCCCCTCATGGGCGAACTGAATGGCTAGAGAGAGGGGGGCAGAAGATGGCAGAGGGAGGAGGCGGAGGCGGAGGAGGAGGGGAAGGGAGGAGAGTGGAGGAGGAGGAGGAGACGGAAGGGGGATAGTTCTTCAATTCGACCACGCCGACACGCCCCACCCCCCAGACACACACACACACATACCAGCGAAGTTATACAGATGCTAAAAACAAGGGTCAGTAGTAGGCGGTCTTCGAAGATTCCTGAACTGGCCCCCGCAAGAGTAATGCATGCACTGGACACAGATAAGGGGAAGACTCTTTGCCGTCATCATAATTAACACCAATTGGCTCTTGTTCGGTTAACTTGAATGTTGGGGCACCGTTACATCTGCCTTGACCAAGCTTGCAGACACTGCGGGCGGATTTCCAACACGACGAACACGACCAAACTCTCCCCTCCGAATGCCAATCGTGCGACGGCCCAAGGTGGGCCTGGGAGCTGACGGAAACTTCAGTCACTAGACATCCGTAAAATCGAGCTCCAGAACGAGGGGCCGCTCATCCGCGCCCAGCTGGCAGACAGAGCGCAAGAAGATGTGGTGCATCCCAGAAGTCTAACCCCTGTCAGTGTGACAGGATTTCGGGTGACGACGAGTGGCCTGGCGCGCGACAGCATCGGTGATGCCACTTTTAAGCGAAGGGGCTTTCTCTTCAGTAAGGTCTGGCATATCTTTCTAGTGACCTTTAACTTTCAGCACGCCCCCAGCCCCTGATTTGAGCAGCAGTCCAGTGTAGGGGCGTCGATCGGACAACTTGGCTATGAAGAGCTCCAGCGCTTGACGCACAACATTCAGAGACTCGGAATACAATGGGGGCGCGGCTGCAAGAAACTCTCGCAAGAAACCCAACCCTGACAACCCGCGCGCGAGATGCACCGGAGGAGAAACCAGGAGCACCCTGAACGCAGCGCGCAGAGCGAAGAAACCCAAGATACCCTGACTAAAATCAAATAGTTTCGTAATTCGCGCCCCACTGTAAATCGGGCTGCCTCTGGCTCGGCATTACTACCACTGATATAAAGACAACAAAACTCCGTTTGCGACATCGCTCGGACCTGATCATTGCAAACACGGGCTGACGGAAGTGAGGTAACAATTTACTTTCAGATCGGCACTCGTGAACATAACATGCTGTATAACCAGCCGCAAGTGCCACTTCAGAACCGTTGGAGACCGACGGTCAGCGGAAACTCGACGCCAAACTGATCTACGACCGTAGTGAATGCTGGCATGGACCATCCTATCCTGCGTAAACTCGCAGCATGACAGACAAGCGTCCTGCATTTTTCTCTCAAGACGCTGGCCCAGGAGCGCGGAACACCGTTTCCTGAGACTCTCGAAACTCGCCCCAAGAAATTCTAGACTGATGACTCCGACTACTCAAAGCCCAGACTTCCTTGGCGTACCTGATGAAAACGACCACTGGTCCGTAGAAGAAAAAGGTCCGATCCGGGAGAAGGGTGGACGTGAGTGACATGGAGCCCGACTTCGGCCCCAAACATCTCCCAACAAGAGACTCCGACTACTCAAAGCCCAGACTTCCTTGGCGTACCTGATGAAAACGACCACTGGTCCGTAGAAGAAAAAGGTCCGATCCGGGAGAAGGGTGGACGTGAGTGACATGGAGCCCGACTTCGGCCCCAAACATCTCCCAACAAGCTCTCCCAACCAAGCTCGTGACCCGAAATCCTGTGATCTCCAGCGCCGTAGCAACACATCTGCAGCGGATCAATGATGAACAGCAGCGAACGCTACAGCTTGGTTGGTAGTTTTGAACAAGGGGTCCTCAGCTTGAACACTTCAGGGTAATCGGGGACCGACGGGGTCTGCCACCAGTGCGGACAATACCAAGATTGGCTGCAAAGAAAAGACTTGGCCTCGAGCCAGAGAATCACATTTCTTTAAATATTGGCGACGTGCTTGCTCGAGGCGACGAAGCAAACCTTCTCCTCAGGGAGAGGTGGAGGATGAGAAAAAGAGGGAGACAGAAGAGGAGAGGGGACGGAGCAGGAAACGGGAGAGGCTGGAGGAAGTGGAGGGATAGGAAGGATGGGGAGCAGGTTGAGGAGGCGGGATGAGGATGCATCGGCGATAGGGCGCGGTCCTCTGACCCTGTCTGCTCTCGCCCCACTCCCGCGGCCTGAAAGGAAGGCGAGCGGTGCAGAGAGCAGGTCAAATTCGGACGGGTTTAGTCCGTGAACATCTGAAAGACTCCGAGGGCCAGCGGGTCTGGAGGATGCACCGGGCGCCGCGGCTGCTCCAGAGGGTTGCAGAGCGGCCGCTCCAGAGCGTTCCCGATCGATCCGAGAGCGGTCGGGAGGCTCTCGAGCGAGGCGTATCCTCATCTGAGGACTGCCCGATGTCTCAAGATGTCCAACTTCCCGTCGTCACGACAAGATCGCTTCGCGAACCCGCGGGCCCACAAAGGAATACCTGGCCGAACATCAGGCATACCGACAGGTGCGTCCGTTCCCCGCGTCGGTGATAGAACTGTGATTACTTGAGGAGAAACTTCTTGTCGCTGTGACCGGGTTGTCCGCGGAATTCGCGCAAGAGTGCACCCACGGACAAGTCCGCAAAACAGCACTACCCGTTGGTCGGAAAAAGTGGGTATAATCATTAAGCAGGAAGGCGTTGGGATTAGATTGGGCTTCAGCCCGCCCCCTGACGAAGGAGAAAGAGGGGAAACAGCTCGATCGTTGAAGTAGGAAGGTGCTTGGAGTAGCATGGAGTCTGGAAATCCAGAATTACCTACGTCCAACGACCGACGTGTAAGGGGAGGGGAGGAGGACGACAGGGATGAGGGTGCGAAAACTCTGCCCTCACAGCGGAAGGGGTGTCGCCGGGTCGGCGGTGGCCTCCGGCATAGCTCGCCCCAGGCCCATGCACGCAGCCCGCAGCGCTGGGCGGGCGGATCACTGCCGCTGAGGAGCAAATGCTGCTCCACGCTGCTGCATGAGCACCAGCACCCATGGGGGCGGACGCCAGGGGGGGGATGCCACAAGGGAGTTTGAGCGAAGCAGCTGCGCGCAGCGGGAGTTCCTGGCGGCGGGGCCGAGACCAGCAGCACGGAGCAGATGTCGGACCACCCCCTGTCTCAATCCCCACCCCTCGTCCGACCCGAGCTCCCCCATCACCCCGCCCGACGGCCCGTTCTGGGCCCCCCCCCCGCGCACCAAGCCCCACCCACGCCCCGCTAGAGGCAGCGCGTTCCACCCGACCCCCCCCCCCGCTTAATGGACAATACCATCCACCTCGAGAAACGTGCAACACACATCCGAACAGAAGACATCGTCGTCGCCGCTCATATCGTTGTCGTAATTGCCGTCCTTCACAGATGCGCTCAACATAGGATCCCGGACCCCTCGCGGGCACCCTCTTGGCAGGCTATCCAGCCGCGTCAAGCCCGCGTGGCACCGACAACGAATCTCCGCGGCGAGCCCAGGGGGGAAGTGAAACAAACCTGCTGAGAAGTTTTCTAAGCCTTCCCCGAAAACAGAATCAACTTCTCAAAAGGCGCGAGGGCTTCTGAGAAGACCCGCAATCTTCTGAGAAGGCCTTCTCCGTCTCACTTCCCCCCCCGCTCGCCGCGGAGAACCCGAAACAAAAACGTCGTCATTGTTGTGGGCGTCTACCCCCTCCGGGCGGGGATGGACGCCGCGACGCCCGATGGAGGCGGCATCTGCCCTCACCGAGAGGGTGTTGGTCGCAAAGCGGGACCAGAAGGTCTTCCCAGAGGAGGCGGGGACAAGCCAGACGATGCCGAGAAGAGGAGATAAGGAGGGACTCCTCCTCCTCCTCCTCCTCCTCCTCCTCTTCCTCCTCCGTAGCCATTTGGCTCCAGATGCCTGCACAGTGGGCGCTCCGCGCCTCCCTGCCTGCAAGGATACCGCTAGTCCGCGGCAGTCTTCCAGTGCCTCCGCCTGGCCTGCCCCAGGTGAGGAGCCCGCCACCCGTGTGGCGCGCCGCTCGCGTGGCATGGCTCCTCCTCCTCGCGGCAGCGGCGGCGCTGGCGCTGGTGCAGCGAGTGAGTCGGCTCAGGGGACGAAGTGGCGTTGCAACCGCTGCCACTACAAGAACCTGGGCTGGCACGCGAAGCGTCGGCAGGCGGGGTGCCTGGGCGGTCGGCCGACCAATCGTGGTGTGCCTGCTCCTCGTGATGTTCCTCCTCCACCGCGCGGGGCTTGGGCGCACGGTGCTGGCGACTCCCGCCCGTGGCACGTCGCGCAGAAGCCGAAGCGTGGAGGTGGCGGGAGCTCTGGGGCGCAGCCGCCCAAGCTCTCGCCCGAGGCCCGTGACCGTTTCCTGGCACTCAACGAGACCGACTTCGAGCTGCTGTCCGTCACGCTGTCCGCCAGCGACAAGCACAGCCTGCGGCAGTCTCGCTTCCTGCTGCAGCAGCAGCTGGGCACGCTCTCCGAGATCAAGACGGTCAAGTCTGCGCAAGTGGTGGCGGACGAGGCCTGCAAACGGCTCCAGCAAGCCGGGGTGGACCACGAGAAGAAGCAGAAGCTGGCTGCCGAGGTGCTCCAGGCGTCCTGCCTCCAGAAGGAGAAGGTCGCGCAGCTACAGGTCGAGCTCGACGCCGCCGGGGTCGCACTCCGAACCCAATCGGAAGGGCGGGCCGGGCGTTTCGTCTGAGATCCCCTTACCGGTTATGAACCACAAGCACAGCTTCACAGAAGGATGGCGGGCCGCTTCCAGAATGTAGCTCTCGCCATAGCTCCGCGCACACTCGTATCAACAAATTTCAAAAGTGGTTCACAGACTGAGAGCGAGTGGATTTCGAAATGTTGGTTTCGCCTTAGCGCCGCGATCCTTTTTTTTGTAAAACTGTGCAAGAGCTTCACTGATTTCGGGGCGGCTCATTGTCAGAATGTGCCTCTCGCCTTAGCGCCGCGCACATTCGTCAAACAATTGCAATAGTTTCACGGATTGAGGTCGGTTCGTTTTCAAAATGTGGCTCACGCCTTAGCGGCACGCGCAGTCGTTAAGAGAAATGGCGAGAGTTAACATAATTGAGGCAAACGGTGGCTCTCGTCTTAGCGCCGCGTGCATTCGTTTCAACAAGCTGCAAGAGTTCAAGGGTTCTCATGAAGTTGCAACGATTCAAGGTTGTCAGGGCGCCACAGTTGTATTGATTCGCGGTGTTGAAGTCCCAGAACAAGGTATTATGGCACGGTTGGGGATCGTCAAGACGCGAAAGTCAAGTTGACTCGTGGCGTTGAAATCCTGAAAATGGTGTTGGCACGCGTCAGCATCCTCAACCAACGGGGCACTTCCATCAGTGGAAATGAACACTTCTAGGGGGCTATGAAAGAGGGAGCTTGGAGGGAGGGTAGATTCCAATATCGTTCATGGGTCTTTGGTTTGCACTGGTGCTCCTCTACTCCTACTCTTTTTTGGCGTTGGGCAGCCTTGGGCCACGGGGCTGTGGCGTATCCCCTCATCCTCTCCCTCCCTCCTCCTCCTTTCCCTCCCTCCGACTCCTCTCCCTCCCTCCTCCTCCTCCTCCTCAGCTCCTCCTCCTCCTCCTCCTCCTCCTCCTCCTCCTCCTCTTCGCCCTCCTCTTCTAAGTATTGTTCTTCTCATTCTTAGTATACACTATCATTATTACTACTCTTGGTATTTCTGGCATTACTGATACTATTCTGAGTAGTAGAATTATTCGTCTTCATGTTCCTCCTCCTCCTCCTCCTCCTCCTCTGGACGGATCTGGAGGGCATGGCGCCGGAGGGGCAACTGCGCCGAGCTGGGGCAGGCCGCGGACGGAGGGGCTGCCGCGCGCGCACGCCCGGCAGGGGCAGCTCTGGGGGAGCACGGTACACCATAAACTTTTCAGCCGTCGGGGAGGCCTGCCCCCCGGGCGGCTGGAAACTCATTGACCCAAGTGTCACCGCGGGGGTGGAAAACCTGCAGCCGCCCGGGGGGCAGGCGTCCACGACGGCGGAACGGTCTATCTCATGCCGTTCCTCGCCCGCTACGGAGGGGCCGCCTGCCCATCTTCATGGAGTCGCTGAACGCCATCCACTCGTCACCGTCCTGAGGAAGGATTCTGGGAGTCTGGGGTAACTCAGCACGGGGGACGTGGGTCCCACCGAGGGTACCGGGTCCTGGACCCTGGTACCTTCCCCCAAGGCGAGGTATTCTGCCTGAGCCGCTTGCTGCCAGTCCCGGGGCCCGTGGAGGGCCCCGAGAGCCCGAAAACAGCGAGGAACCTCAGGACCCGTTTCCCTCAAGACCCTCTTGCCTCATGGCGAATAACCGGCACAATAACGCGTGGCATCCTTTCCGATAACTGCTGGGGTACCAGTGGAGGCCCACGAGCCTCCGCACCCCCAGGGCAGACGCCGCAGGAGGAGCACGAGCCTCCGCGGCGGCCCCTGAAGCAGGATAGAGAGGGGGGGAGGGGAGAGGGGGGGGGGGGAAGCTTCTGCCGGCGGCGGAGCAGTGTCCTGCTCGACCTCAGCACTGGCCTCGCACCTTGTGACCGCTCGGAGGCGGCCCGCAAGCGCCCCGGGCAGACTCCACGCTCCAACTGCCGGAGGCTCGCCCGACCCGCGACGCGGTCCCAGGATGGCCCAGGACCGCCTCGACACGGCCTGGCACGGGCAACGGCAAGCCCAAGACAGCTCCGAGGCGGGCCAGGATGACTCGCAAGTGCGCCATGCGCCCCCAGGAAAACCTTAACAGGACGGAGCACCGAGGACTTCGCCGAAACTCTTCGATCTTCAAGACCACCCGAGACCCGAGGCTGCAAATGGGGCCACATGGAACGCACGGGTTGTCCACACCAAAAACCGTTCCACACACAATCACTAAAAACTGTGCCTGCACCTGCACCTGCACATACACAAGCACAACCACACACACATTCAACTGCATCCGCAGTTTTATCAACGGACTGGCTGGACTGCAGCCGTAACCAGCCCCGACAGCCGAGTGATGCGAGTTCGCCAGGGTGCACGAGAAGGGCGATTCTACAGGGCAACGGCCGCGGAGGACATATGCAAACGCACTTGCGCATATTTATATATATATATATATACACATATACACACACATATATATATATAAGTGGCACGTGTGTGCCCAGGCTCATACAAAAAACTAAAGGGGCGTTTGAAGCAGGAGTGAAATGCAACATCGAAGTCGCACTCGAGCGCAAGTGGGGTTGCCACACCTTGCGATGTGTGTACCAGGGCCCCCAGGAAGCCTTAGGAGGCCCGACTTGGATACCAGAAGAGGCTCCAGGAGGCCCCAGGATTGTGAGTGTTGTGCGTGTGTGTGTGTGTGTGTGTGTGTGTGTGTGTGTGTTTGTGATGTATGCTTCGTGTGGTGCGTGCTTTTTGTGTGTTGTAGGTGTTGTGTGTGTGTGTTATGTTTGTCTAGCGTGTGATGTGTTGGGCGTGATTTGTGTCTCTGTGTGCATGTAGTTCTGAAGCCCCAGGAGGCCCCAGGAGGCCCCAGGCGGCCTCAGGAGGCCCCAGGAGACCCCAGGAGGCTTCAGGAGGCCCCAAGAGGCTCCAGGAGGCCGCAGGAGGCCCCAGGAGGCCCCAGGAGGTTTCAGGACACCCCCAGGAGGCTCCGAGGCGGGGTCTGGGGTGCCAGAAGGTTCAGAAGGCCCAGGAGGCCCCAGGAGGTTCCAGGAGGCCCCCAGGAGGCTCCGAGGCGGGGTCTGGGGCTCGATTTTGGAAGGATTTTTCAAGCGAAACCGCCATTCACTGAGAATCGGGGTCACAATTATTGAAATTACCATGTGTTTTTGAAGGTTTTATGTTAAAATGTTGAATTTCCCATGTGTTTTTGGACCCTGACGTCGCGATCTGCGTGAGGGGTGCCACTGATTTTCAGAATGTCGAGGATGTCCCGAGCGAAACGCCTAGAAAAATCGCGGACGCGTGCGCATTAATCGCCTCTGAGCTCTACTCCCTCGGAGAGGTGCGTATGAGAATAATACACATGTAACAGCTGTGACAAAGACGCCAGAAATGGTCCCGGTGACCCCTCTAAAAAACCATGGGCCCCTCGCAGGCAGCGTGCCGACATGTGCCCAGCCGCGTCGACGAGAACTTCCAGAAACGAAAGGAACAACACACCCCACCAGTCATCTGGGTGTAGGTGGTTTAATACATGTTGTGTTCTCTCTGCTCAGAGTCCCTCCCTGTTGGGGGGGCTATCAGTGTTCCCTATACGTATACACCCACCCCCTAGGCGACCTGCAGCCAAACAGGAACAATGCCGACCCTATGATCCCCACCCCCACCAATCCAAAACAGAAGCAACACAAACCACACTCTGCCTCAAAAATCGCAGCATGCGCAACCAAACCGATGCGCCCCCTCCGCTGTACCTGTCGACAAACAATACAAAGAACGCTTCGGGGCAACGTCTTGAGTGATGTTCGTGAGGCCCGCGAACACTTCGTACTGTTGTTTGACAAGGGCAGTGGGAGTGTCAGCATACTGCCTGCTGCGCGCAGGGTCACCATCCCGGACCAACAAAAATATACAGCATGCACCTCGCGGCTACATGTGGATCATGCCGGGCCACCCCGCGATCACTGTCAACCGTTTTTGGCGGAGACGGCGGGGATGGTGGCGTATGGCCTGCTGTGCGGCTGTGCGCAGGCCCACCAGGCACAATAATGGGCATTGGTTTTCGACAAGGATGATGGGGGCCGACATGCTTCCCGATGTATGCTGTCACGTGCGCAAGCGCACCTGACACACTCTGCACGTGCCCCGACCGTGGCGCACCTGCTCCGGCTAGACTATGCGGCGCTCCTGGCGCAAGTGGAGCACGTGGCGCATCTGGCGCACCAGGCGTGCCTGGCACGTTCGGGCCCCAAGTGTGCCTCGCGGGCGTGGCGCGCCAGGCACGTGTGGCGCACCTCGCCCCAGAGTCACGCGCATGCGGTCGGCTTTGGATCCCAGTAGCTGCCCATCCGAAGACGACCGCTGAACACATGCTGAGGCTCGGGTTCAAGATAGCTTCCGGCATGTCCCCAAGATGCTCCAAAACGGCCCCCAAACAGTTCCAACTGCCCTGTGAGCCGACAAAGGAAGCCCCAAATAAGCCAACATGCCTCCAAAACCTAAGGTGGCCCCGACACGGCCCAACTGAGCACCAAGGGGGGCACAAGAGGGACACAAGACGGCCCCGAAAACGCCCAAGAGCGCCCGAAAACGCGATCTCTGAGCCTCCGTGGGAGGGGGGGCTGAATTTTGGACCCCTCTCTTTTCAAACAGCGGGGCCCAGAATTGCCCCAAAACGCCTCCCAGACCCCCCCAAAGGAGCCCCACGAGGGCACCTAGACCCCCCAAAAGAACCTCAAGAGCGACAAAAGAGGGCCCAAGTGGCTCCGCGAGGACCCCAAAAAAGACCCAAGATGGTTCCACGAGGCCTCCGCGAAACCAAGTCCCAGACAGTTCTTACACTGCATGCGTCTACACTTCCCTGATCAATGCAACCCGCCTGGCGAAAAGCTTCTGGATGGGCCGGTGGCAAGTATTTGCGTCGCAACCGCAGGCGAAGGCGCGCAGCGGCGTCACAAGCCAGCTCGGGCTACGAACAAAACTAATTAACCTTGCGCGCGCAGAGGCGGCTGCAGGACTACCGCCAGGTGACGCTGGGCTGCGCCGAGGGCTGAGGCTGCAGGAGCTGCCGGGAGCTGCCAGGTGGCCAGGCAAGCGCGCGGGCATCCCAGGGACGAGACCGCCAGGAAGGATACATTGAACCTTGTCACACCAGGCGCCAGAGGCCGACGCGCCAAAGGCGTGGCGAAGCGCGGGGCTGCATAAACAGACCGACGTGCTAAGCTGCAGGCCAACGGGGATGAACACACATGGCCGACCAAGAAGGCTGAGCCACTCTTGAGTAAACCAGTGGGCCAGAGTCCCATCAAACCAGCGGCGCTGGTAGCGATACGTTTTGTTTGGTCTGCGGGCTCGCGAAGCAAGTCGAAAGCCGTCCGATCACTAGCCGGGCCGCGACTAGGCAGCAAGAAAGAGAAGGGCAAGCGAAGCGAGCGCGCGGGCAGCCACTCAGAAGTGCACCAGGAGCGGCACTCCCAACCTCGGGGATCTTCTGACCAGGGTCAATCCAGACCCGGGTCAGCAGGAAACCAAAAACTGCAATGCAGGAAAAACAAACTGCAACGCAGGTCCTCGCAAACCCGGGTCAGCCAATAGGCGCGGCCGCCTCGCGGCCACGAACGGCTCCCTAACCCGGGTCAGCCAGAGGGGGTCTTCGCAGGATCCTGCAGGATCCGGCGCCGTGGCTGACCCCCGTTTGCATTGACCCCCGTCTCAAGGCTCCCGACAACCCGGTGGCGTGGAAATCCCGGTGGCGACCATCAAGTAGGCGCAGCCAAAATGGCGCGGCGGCGCGACCATGAACACGCAAAGGTCGATCACCCGTTGTGAGTCGGCATAGGGCCCGACGGAAACGAGCAGGTCCGACAAGCACTTCAGGGCGACATCCGTGCCGTAGGTGAGCTGGTGGCGATACTTTTTTTTCGCGGGCGCAAGCGGAAGCGCAGGCGCCGAGTTGAAAGGTCCGGGCTACGGGCCGACCTAATTATCCCAGTGCGACCCTACCTAGGAGTTGGAGCATCTAGGAAAGCAACAGCTACATCTACATCAATGATATGCTGCGCTATGCTGCGCTATGCTGTGCTATGCTATGTTATGCTATGCTATGCTATGCTAGGGTATGCTAGGCTGCGCTATGGTATGCTAGGCTATGCTATGCTATGCAATGCGGCGCTATGTTATGATTTGATATGACATGATGTGCTATGATATGATATGCTAAGCTATGGTATGATATGCTATGTTGCGCTATGCTATGCTATGCTAGGCTATGCTATTATATGCGATGATGCGCTATGCTGTGCTATACTATGCTATGCTATGGTATGCAATGTTATGCTATGCTGCGCTATGCTGTGCTATGCTATGATATGCTGCGCTATGCTATGCTGTGCTATGCTATGCTGCGCTGTGCTATGCTATGATATGCTATGATATGCTATGCTATGCTGCGCTGTGTTGTGCTATGCTATGCTAAGCTATGTTATACTATGATATGATATGATATGCTGCGCTATGATATGCCATGCTAGGAAATGCTATGCTATGGTATGCTGCGCTATGCTTTACTGAGCTATGGTATGTTATGCTATTATATGATATGCTATGCTATGCTAATGTTGCGCTGCGCTGCGCTAAGCTAAGCTGAGCTAAGCTAAGCTAAGCTGAGATAAGCTAGGCTAGGCTAAGCTAAGCTAAGATAGGCTAGGCTAAGCTAAGCTAAGTTCAGCTAGGCTCAGCTAAGATGAGACAAGCAACGCTAAGCCAAGGGGACGTAACTGGCGGAACCGCGGGGCGGATACTGGGGGGAACGCCCGGGGCGAGGCCCACTGCCCGGCCCTTTAAGTCGAGAGGGTAAGAACCCTTCTAGGCAGAGCCTAGGTAGGGAATTAGCAACGCGCGAGCCTAAAAGCACAGCGCCGGTGGCGATACGCGACGCGTGAAGAATTACAGAACGCATAAATAGTCGAAGGTCCGCGCGGATGTCTTGGATCGGCGCCGAACCCCCTCCCTGGCGCGCGGAGAGTGCCAGCGGTGGCACCGCAGCTGCCGCCAGAGAAGTACAGCGCCGACCTAATAAATCCGCGCCGACCTCCGAAATGGCTGTACATGTCAATGTGGTTCCTCGAGTAACCTCCCTCAATAAATCCAACACGACAGCGAAGAAGCAGAATGAGTGCGCACATACATACAAAACTGTATATATGCTCCGCCTCCCCCCCTTTGTGCTCGGCAGCGCGCTCAGCAGCAGCGGGCGCGCGCGGCCGCGTATGCCCCGCATGTCCGTTTCGCCGTGCGCTGTCCCTCTGCGGAGTAGAAACTAGCCCCCACGTCGTTGTCGTCGTTCGTCTCCTCCTCTTGCTCATCCTGCTCCTTCCTCGCCCGCTCGTCGACTGCCGCACGCCCCTCCTCCCTCCTCCCTCGCCCCCTGGCAAGGCGGTCTTCCAAAATGCCTCCCCCGCTCCGCATCCATGCGCCAGAGCGCTCTCCGTCAAGCCGCTGAATTCCAACTGCTATGTCGGGCGTGGCCGCCCCCATTCAGGGCGGGCCTCTCCCAACCAAGCCGAGGCAGCTCCAGACTGGTGAGAGACCGCGCGGCGACAATCAAGTGCAGTCGGACTCGATCGGAGAGGACAGGCGAGATGATACACAGCCCTTTCGAGGGCCACGTTGCCACAGGAACGTGGGCGGCATGGGTCGCGAGACGCAGGACACGAGGGCACCCTTGATTTGGCAGGGTCGACCGACGAATCTGGGCCGACGGCAAAGTCTTCAGACCCACCACGAGCCCCTCAGGGCTGTCCAGGGTTGGGCTCCGAGGAGAGGACCCGAGAGAGCCCAGGGGAGGCGAGGAGCGCGCGGACTGGGACAGCAGAGGCCTGTCCAGGGGCCGGAAAAGAGGACGGTTGCGGTGGACGAGTGCGGCAATACCGTCAGGAACAGACACGCGGACGGAACTGTGAGGGAATCGACCTGCTCTTACAGACTACACTCGAGCCCCTTCCAAGGCCAAAAGTGGTCCTGACTTCAACACCTCAACGTCTTCGCTGAGCGGCGGCGAACGCGACATGCCACGACGACGAAGACCGAAAACAACAAGTGCGATCTCTGCTCATCGACTACTCCTGTCCGCTCATCTGGTAGTTGGAGTTCGCCGAGCCACGGAAGGGAGACACTTCCTCGTTGGTGTCCAGGTACCAATACCTCCAATCGGGCGAAGGGAAATTAATTCAAGCGAGTAAGACAGAGAAAGAGGGAGAGAGGGAGAGAGAGAGAGAGAGAGAGACAGAAAAAAGAAAAAGTTGAAGAGGGGGGGAGAGAGAAAGAGAGAGAGAGAGAGAGAGAGAGAGAGAGCGAGAGAGATGGAGAGTATCGAGGCTCGAGGGTATGCAAAGAGCATCCAGAGGCTTCAGGGTGATCAAGGCTCGAGGGTATCTGGCGACCTCCAAAGGACCTCCGCGACCTTGAAGCCCACCACTCCTCCTGCCTCTCCACCCCCGCCTATCTCTTCCCGGAGCTGGGCGCTGCTCCTGTCCCTCGGCTCCCGTCTCCTGTGCGTCCTCCAGAGGGAAGCCGAGAAAGAGGTACTGGCTCAGCGGAGGAAACACTTCCCTGGAATCGATGGCACATCGCCGACAGATCGGCAACAGGCCCACGATGGCGAATCCCACGCTTCTGGGCAACCCGGGGAATCCTCGGGGGCACGCAAACATGGATCGCGGGGAGGTGCCCTCCCCAAAATGCGGCCAGTGCCGCCTCGTTCGGCGGCGGAAATCTCGATTCCCCATGAAAACGGGACCTGTCGCTAATCCACGCCCCCTTAATACATGTTCGCGATCGACTGAAACCCGTGCCCCGATCGGCAACAAGCCCCCGATGGAGACTCCCGCGCTTCTGGGCAGCCCGGGGAACACGTGCTGAGCATCGTTCATCCGATCCCTGTCCCCGGCGGCGTGGCCTGGGCCCCACTGGCCGATTTACCCCCCCCCTAGATGGGGATATAGGCCGTTCCCTTCGGGTTTCGAGGGGTGCATCCCCAACTGGGTGGGGGGGGGTAATCTCGTGGGGGTCTCGAAGGGGATGGGGATGGGGATGGGGGTCGGTTGAACAATACTGACAGGCCCCCATCGGCGAGGCATGGGCGTCTGGGGGCCGCTGCGCCCCCCCCACGGGTCCGTCCCCCTGCCGTCGGCTCGCCCGGCCACCTCCCGCCTCCCGCCCGGCCCAGACATCCAGCTGCCCTACGTTCGGGAGCGGCCCAGAAAGGGGGGGGCCCAAGAGGGGGGGGGTGCAGATCCTGACCGGCGGCATGTGCGCGGCCCAGCGGGGGGGCCAGGGACGTAATGAAACACGAAGAGTCGCCATGCATGAAATCTTGGGGAATACCATGGCCCCCGCCATGCTATCCACCCCACCCCTAGTCATCACCCCCCTCTTTGCCGCCCCCGAAGAGTTCTGGACTACTTCCCCGGGACCGGTTTGTCGTCCTGAATCGTTCCTGACGCTCCCAAAAGCCGCACGCTCCAACGTCGTGGGGGGGCGTCGGATCTCTGGGCTTTCCGATGGGGGGCCGCGGCTCACGGAGACCGCTGCCCCCTGTACAGCACGCACAGGTTCGGCGCGAAGCCCGCCACCATGGCGGCCCGCACGAGCGCGTCCTCCCGCCAGAGGAAGAGGGGGGCGGACGCGCGCTCTGCGGGCAAGAAGGACGCCGGCGCGGCGCGGCAGGGAGCCCAATGGACGAGGAGGAAGGGCAGAAAGCGGGAACGGAGGCGAGGGGAGACGACTTTTACTGATCGTGCAGTCGAGATCCGAGGTAAGGACGGGCGGTAAGGACGCAAGGGCCCTGGACGCCGAAGTTGGCACTTGTTGGGCGGCGGCCTGCCGGCACCCTGAAGGGCTGCTGGCCAATGAAAACCGCGAAGGACGGGCCGCAGAGGCAAGGGCGCAGGGGTACCCTGGGCCATCCGCGCGTCCTTACTATGAAACGTTGGCTGTGCTTCGTTTTCTTCTCCGCGGGGCGGCACAACGTGGCTTACTGCCCCTCGGAGACCCCCCAAAAAACAATCGCCTCCCAGTCTCCACCGACCCCACGGCCACGAGCAGCAACCATCGAATCGCGAAATCGGATCGGATCGAAAGAAATATCTCATCGGGCTGCATCGGCACGGAGTCGGAATCGAATCGAATCAGCAGCGCCAGGAACACCGCCATGGAAACGTCGGGCCACATCGGATCGCCCTCATGTCTTGGGGGTCCTAAAACGGTGCGGTGACCGACTGTGCAGTGCCCTCGGAAATCCGGTCCGTAACTGCACAGTTTTGGGAGCTCTGAGACCCCAGTCGCCAGGGATGTCCTGGGAGAACGGCCCAAGTCCCAAAAGCGTGTGGATTCGCTATGCTCCCCGCCACCACTCTTCCCCCTCCTCTCCCCCTCCTCCTCCTCCTCCTCCTCCTCCTCCTCCTCCTCCTCCTCCTCCTCCTCCTCCTCCTCCTCCTCCTCCTCCTCCTCCTCCTCCCACATCCATCCCCTGAGCACTCGGGTGTGCCGGAGAGGGGAGCAAAATGTCGCTCGCCTATCCGATCCGATCGGCTCCCCCCTTTCCCACCCTCCTTTTCACAGAGGAAAGGCATCAACATCCACTTTCGAAGGTCCGTGTGGGTTCCTGGAGCGGCGCTGGAGGTCCAGCGCCGACCCAAGAACTCCGCGCAGACCTCAAACAAATTCTGTTGGTGAAAGTATTTCAAAAACTGCCCGGAACACAGTAGGGGGGAACAAATTCAGGACAAATGGAGCCCGCCCCGATACATCATCCGCAAATTCTGCCGTGAAGACATGGCACCACCTCCGCTTTGTTGTGAAAGAAGCCTTGCCGGAAACGGGCTCTGAGCCCCAGGGCGGCCCCCCCCGGGGACCAACCCTTCATGGTGAATCGTTGCTGGACGATCCTGGGGCCCGAGGAGGGCCCCCGCCCCTCGGACTGCGGATGGGGTGGCGGGGTGGCGTTGGGGCGGGAGGTGATTGCGGGGGGGACCTAAATGGGGGGTGAAGACAAGGGCCCTGAAAGGGGCCCTGGCTTCACCCCCGACCCGTCACCCCCCTTTCTCCACCCGCCCGAGGGGTAGGGCGAGAGTAATGTCATAATAAGATTGGCTCAGGATACGTCCCAGGATTTCCAAGAGCATCTTGCGGCGCAGCTGGTGCAGAACATCAGGAAAGATTGCCAATCCTGGAAATCTTTTGGCAATCCTGGAACGCATCATTATCATGACCTCTTGCTTCTCTGAATGGGGGGGCGGGGGGGCGTCCTCTTGGGAGGGGGGAAACGCGTCCTGGACCCTGTGGCCCTCCCCCAGAACAAATTCTCCATCCTGAATCGCTTTCTGGCAGCCCCGGGGCCCGTGGAGGGCCCCGAGAGACCGAAAACAGCGCAAAACCTCAGGACCCGTCTCCCGCAGAAATTGTTTCCCCCAAGTGGCGGCGCGCACGGGGGGGTGGGGGAAGAGGGGAAGGCGTCTTACAAAGAGGCTGATCCTTCGAAGGCGCCGGCCCTACATCTACAGACGAGGCTCGCGCCTTGAACCTTCTAAGAAGCAGGATATATTCAACGAAGCCTTCCCCCCCCCATACCCCCCTTCGGGGATCTTCTGACCCTGGTCAATCCAAACCCGGATCTGCCAGGCCTTGCAGAATCTTGCAAGATCCTGCGCCCAAACCCGCGTCAATGCGAAGGATCCTGCAAGATCCTGCAGGAGCCTGCGCCCAAACCCGGGTCAATGCAACCCTGTTCGTGCAGGATCCTGCAAGATCCGGCGCTCTGGCTGACCCCCGTTTGCATTGACCCCCGCCTCCTCCACCTCCTCCTCCTCCACCTCCTCCTCCTCTCCTCCTCTCCTCCTCCTCCTCCCTCCTCCCTCCCTCCTCCTCCTCCTCCTCCTCCTCCCTCCTCCTCCCTCCTCCCCCTGGAGCGATACCAAGCCAGCCGCCCTGGAGCGGACGCCCCCCTGGATTGGCTCCCGACCCCTTTTTTGCGCGCGGCCGACCCACGGCGATCCTCGTTGGAGCCCTTCCGCACCGGGTCCACCTGCCCGCGCGTGCGGCGCCCAGTGGCCCCGGGGGGCGGGTGGCCGAGGCCCGCGGGGGGGCAGCCGCCCCTTCCTGCCTCCCGCCGCCTCCCTCGCTGACTACCTGCCAGGCCAGCCCAGCCCAACCCGAAGATCCAGATTTCGGCGAATTAAGGAGGGGGGGCGGGCGTACGGGTTCCATTCGTGTGATTTTTTCCTTCAACGGGGCAGTTTGGTGGGCGGTGACTCCCTCCCCCTCTCCCTCGCCCTCCCCCCCTCCGAAACAGCACAAGCACCCGTGTTCAAGTGGAAGCCGCATCCTTGTTCCTCTTTTCCTCCTCCTCCTCCTCCACCTCCTCCTCCACCTCCCTCTCCTCCCTTCTGGCGCCTCCGTCCCCTTCCCCTCTCCAGCCGTTTCCCTTTTTCTTTCCTACCACATCCATCTCAAGTTTTTCTCCCTGCTGCCCCCTCAACCAATGAGGGCCCAAGACGTTGAGGCTGCAGAACTCGGCGAAAACACGGGCCATAAGGCCCGTTTTGCCGCGGAATCTACATGGGCATGACGTTTCGGGCTGTGTCCGCCCACTCCCTCCCCCTCCCTCCCTTCTTCCATTCTTCCCTGCCTCCGGGGAAATCCCCAACCAAACCTGACCCAACCCCTGTCGACACTGCGCCCCAAAATTAACCAGACCCATGAAACCTAACGTGAACAACGGTTCGGCGACACCAATGTGTCCGCGCGCGCTGTGACAAATGATGCGCCAAACTGGAACGATTCAACATCATGCAATGCAAACGTGTTAACTGGTTTAGGGATCCCACTTCGGCTCCACTGAAGAATCAGGCCTCCGCTAAAACGAGAGCACCTTTCGCAACTGTAGATGTCGCCATCGCTGAGACGATGGCCACTTTCGCAATCATGGATGTGGCTGGCGCTGAAGCGAAAGCATCCTTCGCAATCGTGGATGTGGCCTGTGCTGAAGCGAGGGAAGCTGTCGCATTCTTGAATGTGTATGGCACTGAGGCGAAAACAGAAATCGCAATCAAAGATGTGGGCGGCGCTGAAGCGAAACCAGCATTCGCAATCATGGATGCGGCCAGGGCTGAAGCCAAACAACAAATCGCAACAGTGGGCGTGGCCAACAACTCGGCCAGAAAATCAGTCGCAATCGTGGGCGAAGAGTCCCACTGCACGCGCCCACGGGCTCGAGCGAAACAAACAACACCACCGGGACTAGCACTACCGGAAGCAACACTACCACGCGCAGCTGCAGCACCACCAACGCGTCAGCAGTACTGTAGGCAAGTCTGGAACCTAAGCTGAAAACACACCGTCGAGAGACAGGTTCGCTCTACTCTGCTGGTGAACTGGATACTGCGCCAGCAGTCAAAGTCAGTACGAGAGGATCGCTTCCTTCAGATAGTTGGGAAATGCGGCCAGCTGCAAAGCGAACGCCGCGCAGCTACCATCTGCTGGATTATATCTGAGCGCGTCGAGATAGGAGTACATGTTGGCCAAGCAATGTGGTCCACCATGTCCACTCTGATTCACATAAGCGTGAGGTATCGGCCCTGCTGTATACGAGCCGCATTACACTGCAAGGTGCTGTGCTGGAACTTCACTTCCAACGTTGGAAACAAAAAAAGATTTGCAGACGACGTAACCGAGTCCAGACGACCCACAGAGGTTCACCCTGTGATTATCTGATTTGACCCATTCCGCACTTCACCTCTCAATCGAGCCTTGGCGCAGATGCAGCGCCAGGTGATGCGCTCGGACTGCGTGGGGGGCTCGACAGTGGGCGGCGGCGGGGGTTGGTTCCCGTGCTCCAGCGCAAAGCGTCACGGCCCGGATCGTTCGACTTTGCGCTGGAGACCGGGGGCGCCCCAGAGCAGAACCTGTCCCGCAAGCGCAGGAGATCATTTTTTTATTCCGGCCGGTAACGCTCGTTACCCGGGGGGGGGGGGGGGGTCGTGCCCCCCGGGTAACGGTAACGCTTGGGCTGGGCGGGGTATGGCGAAGCAGGGGCGCTCTGCGATCGCCATAGTATGCGCGCGAGCAGCACTCTCTGCCTGAGAGCACCACAGTGGCTTGCGATTCGAGTACAAGCGCAAAGCCCGCCGCGTGGTCCCGGCACCACGCCCGCGCCCGCGCGCGCGACGACGATGATCGACGAGCGACGAGCGACGAGGTCGACGACGACGACGACGACGTTTGCCGCCTGTTTCGGCCTCCGGAGGCCGTTTTCGGGCGCCGTCGACGACGACGACGACGACGACGACGACGACGACGACGACGACGACGACGACGACGACGATTCGAGTACAAGCGCAAAGCCCGCAAGCACCAGCATCGCGCATGCGAGCGCCGCAATGGCCTGCGAGCGCCCACAGTGCGCCTGCGACCACCACACCACAGTGCGCATGCCTTCGGGCACCAGCATGTTGGAGGGGAAGACCGAGACCCCCCCCGCGTACGAGCGTTACCGTTACGGGGGGGGGGGGGGGGGGGAGAGGCCCGGGTAACGAGCGTTACCCCCCAGAGGATAAAAAAACAATCTCCAGGTTGCCCATCCCTCGCGCCGCAACTCCCGCGCCTGGCCGGACATGCGGCATTGCGCACGTCGACCCACAACGCGTCGGTCGTGCAGCAACACCACGAGCGAAACGAGCAGTTCCACTGTGACAAGCCCGACAGGAACCGGCATCACTACCAGAAGCAGCGCCGCCAGCGCCATCAGCAACAACATTGCGAGTAAGAAGACGCAGACTAGCACCACTGCGCGAAGCACCAATGCCACCAACAGTACGTCTGCGCAGAGGACTGCCGGAAGCAGAAGCACCACGCGCAGCAGCATCAACGCCGCCAGCAGCAGCAGCAGCAGCAGCACGGGCAATTCAATCGCCACCAACACTACCTCTGTAGCCAAGACGAAAGTAGACAGCAGCACCACGCGCAGCAGCACAAGCATCACCAGCAACGCCATTGCGACGAGCACCACAGAAAGCAGGAACACGACATGCAAAAACATCAACGCAACCATCAGTACCACGTTGACCTGCGCAACGGGAACCAGTCATGCCACGCGCACCAGTTCTAGCGCAGCGAGCAAGCATGCTGCGACGGGCACTACGCATCGGCACCACCGCCAGCAGCAGTTCGAACAGCCAAAGCGACACCTGCAATAGCTCTACGGCCAGCGCGGCAGCAAGCAACACAATCATGCACGTCAGTGCTGGCCGCATGTTTTCTCGGCCGCGGAAGCGCGGGAAGCGAAATCTGGCGGGGCATTCCTTCGCAACGCTCTCTGGGCCGACACGCGCCGCCGTCGCTCCCGCGCCGCCACCGACAGCCGCAAGCCCCCTGGCCCACGGCCGCGCACCAGCCGCAAGCCAGCCGCCCGGACCCCCCAACGCGCGGCGGGGGCTGGCGTCGGGGCAGCGGCAGCGCCGCCATATTCCGGACAAGAGCACCAGCTTCTGCAACAGTGGCCAGCGCCGCCTGGGCGCCCTGGGCCCCCACCGTCGCGGGCCCCGCCTTCCCCAGTTTCTCCAGCTGGGCAGCGGGCGCCGCGTCGTCGTCCGCCGAATCGACGTCGTCTGCCGTTCGCCCGAGCCCCCGCAAGCGCCGTGCCCGCGCCAGCGGGGTCGCGTCGCCCGAGCCCCCGCCGTGGGCCGCTGGCAGACAAGCCGAAACCACCGCAGCAGCCCGGCTCCAGAGTTGGATGCCGACCAGCGCCTCGGCCCCACGAGCAAGCGCCGCCGGGGCGCCCCCCCCTCCCCCCTCTGGCGCGGGGCCGCTGCCGCCACGGAGCGCGCGGCAGTCGTAGCGTCGCCGCGGGGCCGACCCCGCCAGCTCCAGATCAGCTGGCCGAGTGCCCCTGGCCTCCTTGAGCTTGTTGATCCACTCGTTGCCTCGGGCGCGCATCGCGTTGAAACTCACGGGCGTTTGGCGGCCCTCGCCTCGGATCTCGCGCCGGGCGCGGTCGGTCCAGCGACTCGTCTGCAGACCGCAACTCCAACAGTCTGCTCGGCACAGCGCGCTGCTCGATGCAGGGCGCTCTCGCCAGGGCCAATGGCGCCGAGCTCGCGGGGGGCCCTCGCAGCGGCCTCGGGGGGCCACGCGCGAACCCCGCCCGCGATTTCTGGAGAGGAGGGCGGGCTTCACTTCGTTCGGCAGCTCCCGAGCAAAGTGAGCCCTACCTCCCCCGTCAGAAATCGTAGGGTGCAGGTGTGGGTTCGCGCGTGGCCCTTTTGGGCCTGCTTGGCGTTCTCGGACGGCCGCTGGGCGGCGTCGCGGTACCCCGCCGCGACGCCCCCGCCGATCCCCGAGACCTTGGCGGGCGCTGCTACAAGTGCCCCCTGTCCAGGGCGCCCCCGAGCACGTGCTGGGCCTTGTCGACCCTCTCGGCCCAGCGCTTCTGCCCCTCGGGCTGCTGGGCGGCGGGCGCGTCCTCGCCCTGGCCCTCTCGAGCCCGGGCGACGGCCACCGTGGGCTCGACCGCCAGGGCGGTCTCGGGGGCGCCCGCGCGCCCCTCGATCTCGCCTAGCAGCGCGCGCGCCGTGCCCAGCTCGAGGGCGTCGCCCTCGACGACCTGCTCGCAGTTCATGAGCGCGCACTCCTTGGAGGGCTCGGCGCGGCCAGCCTGTCTGGTCTAGCGACTGTCAAGCTCGTGCGGCTTGGGGAACTTGTTTTCCTGCTCGGTCGTGACCTGGGGCGCTCGGGATTCACAGGCACTCGTTAGCTTCCGCCTGCTTCCGCATCGTTTTGCCCCCGTCTGCCCCCGCCAACTTTCCGCCAACTACCGCCGCTTCCGCCGTCGCTTCCGCCGCCCCCGCTAGCTTCCGCGAGCTTCCGCCGCCCTGGCCAGAAGCAGGCGGAAGCTAACGAGTGCCTGTGAACCTCCCAGCCTCGCTGCTCTCGATCCAGAAGATCGCCGCGTTCTCCACTTCGAGGACGCGCAGGCGGCGCGCGCCCCGGGTGCCCAGGACTCGCCAGACGCCCTGCGCTCTGCCGCGCCTGCCCTCGTGGACGCCCTCCTCGGCGACGCGCGCCACCTTGCCGTGCCAGGGGTGCTCCTCGCAAGCCCCGAGCCCTGTTTTGATATTGGACTTGTCCTGCTTATTGGCGGGCTTCTCCGCCTGCATCTCCTGCTTGAACTTCCTGGAGAAGATCGCGCGCCCCTTCGGCGGCCTGCCTGTGAGCTTCTCCTTGGCCGCGCCTCGGCTCAGGTGCTCGAGCGAGGCCTCGCCGCCAGCCTTGGCCTTCTCGCGCTGCCACTCGCGCGCGTGCTCGCCCGGGAAGTGACCCGCGAACTTGGACGCCCACTGTTCTTGCGATGACTGTCCGTTTCAGCTTGATGCCTTTCTCGAGGGCGCGCGGGGACTTGATGTCCTTGGTCCGCTCTGCTGGCGTTTGGAGCATGTTCTTCTGCTCGCCGGTGAACTCGAGGTCCAGTTCTCGGGGCTCCAGGAGGCAGGGGTTCTCGCCCTGCTCGCAGTCTCTCGGCAAGTCGATATTGTGGAAGCAGTTCCCGTCGAGGACGCCCCACTCGGGCACGGGCGGCACGCCTTCGGGCCAGCTCTGGATGCCCCCCAGGCGCCCCCCCGCCAAGCTGTTCTCGATGCCTCGGCCGGGCACGATGGAGTAGCTCCACGGCTCCATGCCCGTGACGACCTTGAGCTCGCCCTGCTCTGTCGGCCGGACCGCGAGCACGTGGTTCGCTTGCAGCCCTTGGAGCGGCACGGCGTCCTTGTTCTTCTCGCGGAAGCGGTTGTAGGCCTCGGAGACGCAGTAGAAGCGCTCGTAGGGCCCCCAGTGGGTCGGGGACTTGCACTGCTTCTGGGGCTCGTCCTTGGCCTTCTGGATTCAGTCCTGCTCCATGGCCCGACGCATCTCGGACTTGACCACTCGGATCGCGGCGCTGAGCTGGCTGTGCTCGAGGGCGTCGGGCCGTCGCAAGAAGATCGCGGCGGCGGGGGCCATGGGCGCGTGGGTGACATTCCTGATCCACGCTCGGAGCGCCACTGCCTCGGTCCACTGGCTCGAGAGGCAGTCTGCGAACACGAGGCCCTGGCCGTGCTCCTGCTTGATGAAGTCGATGGTCCAGGAAGCCACCAGCTCGTCCGCCCAGGCTCTCGGCTGCTCCCACGCGTCGATGGCCTCGAAGACCCGCGCGCGATCCCCCTCGGAGAACTCGAGCAGAGCTTTGCGCCGGCCCTTGAGCAATGCTCCTAGGGGCTCGCCTGCTCGGAAGCGCCCCCTCTCGCCACCGCCCCGCTCGTAGTTGACGTCGCGCCGCCAGGTGCCCTCCCTCCTTGAGGTTCATGTCGCTCACTCGGCAGTTCGTCATGCAGGGGGGCAAAGACCACGCTGCGCTTCTTGGCGGGCTTGGGCCCCCTGCTCGGGTCGAACCAGCCCTCGACAGCGGAGATGCTGATGAGGGTGATCCGGTACTTGCCCCTGCGCTCGAGCAGGCCTGCCCGCTTGCGCCTCGCGGTCGGGGCGCGCTGCCAAGTGCTTGGCCTTCTCCGCCTCGAGGCTCGAGAGCTGCCATGTCCTCCTCGGACTGCGTCTGGCGGTACTTATTGCGGAGGTTCGGGGTGCGTTTCTTGGCGCATGCGGCGTTGACCTCGCTCTCGTGGCCGCGCGCGTTCTCCCGCCCTGGAACTTGAGCCGGAACGCAGCGACGTCGACGACGACCGCGCTCGCGCTGGCCCTCTGCTGGGCGAAGGTCGCGGGGCCCCCGGCGAAGAGGCCGAGGTCCTCGGAGCCACCCCTCGCCACCATGTGCACGAACCTAGTAGTGGTAGTAGTTGCCCGTGCGTAGTAGTGGCAGTGGTAGTATTACTACTAATAGTAATAGTTTCTAGTAGTAGTAAATGGTGGTAGTCGTAGTTACCAATCGTAGTAGCTACTAGAAGTAATTACTGATAGTAGTATTTACTGGTAGTAGTCATACTGATTAATCGTAGTAGTTACTAGAAGTGCTAATTATTAGTCGTAGTTGAAACACTAGTAGTAGTAGTAGTAGTAGTAGTAGTAGTAGTAGTAGTAGTAGTAGTATTTACTAGTAGTAGTTACTGGAAGTAGTAGTAGTAGTAGTAGTACTACTAAGACTAGAAAGAATTACAAATAGTAGTACTACTAGTAGTAGTCGAATACGAAATTACTAGTCGTAATTACTAAGTCGCAGTCGTTACGAGTCGTAGTAGTAGCTATAGTCGTAGTAACTACAAGTAGTAGTTCCTAGTAGTAGTCGTACTGGTACGAGTGACTAGTAGTAGTACTAGTCGTAGTCCTTAGTTGTTCGCAGTACTACTACGAACAACTACTACTAATATTACTAGTACAACCTGTCGGCCGTGGCCCAGGTCAGCTTGGCCTTGTCCTTGCTGCGCGTCTGCTTCCTCTGGTCGGAGAGGCGCCAGCCCTCGCGCCCGCTCGCGTTCAGCCTCGGGGGGGCGAACTCGCCACCCGCTGCGTGTCCTTCTTGGTCGTCTGGTTGATCTGGAAGGTACTCGGGCGCTTGGTCGCCCTCTGGGGATCTCGGCGTTGTAGCTCTTGTGGCCGACCTTCTGCAGGTGGAGCTGCTTGTCCCGCTCGAAGGCTATCTCGTAGCGCAGCCGCGTCAGGATGGCTGTCTTCCCGACCTTGTGGCCGCGCCCGCGCCCCCGTTTGAACCGGCGCCCCAGGCGGCGCACGACGCGCTCGAGCGGGCGTTTGGCGGCGTCCGCGCCTGGGATCTCGCGGGGCAGCCCGGCGCCACGGCTCCTCTCGCGCCCGCGCTGGTTCGAGCGGGCGCGCCCGCAGCCTCGGAGGCCGCCCCGTCGGGCACAGCTCGAACAGCTCGAACAGCCGCGCCGACCTTCTTCTCGAGAACAGCTCGAAGTCCGTGCCATCGGGTAACCGTCTCGCGGTTCCAGTGCCACTTGTTCTGCAGCTTGGCTTTCGCTTCGGCGGGCAGGGAGGCGAACTTCTCCGCGTCGTGCTCGCCCGCGTGCTTGCTCCAGTCGAGGAGGGCCTGGAGCTCGGACTGCTCTGAAGGGTCTCGTCGCGTCGTGGGCGCAGCTCGGGGCTTGTGCGTTCCCATTCACTCCGCGCTCCTGCCCTAGGGTCTGCCGCCCTCGCCGAACCTCGTCGCGCCTCGGCCGAGACCTTTCGGGGCGAGGGCCATGCCTTCGGCGCCCGCAAGCTCTCGGCGCGCTGCCGCGGCCGAAGGGGGGGGGGGGGCGGGGGGGGCGCGCCGGTAGCATTGCAGACGACCCGCGTAATAAGGATGCGCGGCAACGGCGCAAGGCCCTTGGAAGGCCCGGGGACGGGCCGAAGGGGCAAGAGTGCATAGGTAACTAACTAACCTCGAATGGTTTGCTTATCCGCAACACGCGGGTTGGCTGCAAGGGCAGCAGGGAGAGCAGGAACACGAGCAGGAAGGGAGGCAGCACAAGTGCGGGGGAAGGAAGAGAGAAGAGGGTGGCCCCGGGAAAATTTTTTTTTTGGTTCGGGGCCTTAGGTTGTTCATTTGTCAGACCAGATTATTGTTGACCGTTTTCAATCTCGCGCGCAGGGTGCCCATGGCGGGGCCCAGCGGGAGATGCAAACCAGCGCGAAGAAAAAAGTTCGGGCCCAGCGGTGGGGGGCGAGAAAGAAAAGAAGAAAAGGAAGAGGAGGGGAGGGACAATATAAGGAAGAGGAAGCGGAAAAGACGAAGGGCGTCGTTTGGACATGTTGCTGATCAACATGGGCCGATAGCCATTTCGATTCGCGGGAGAAGGAGAAGGATAATAATAATCAGGAGGAAGCGGGCGAGGAAAATACATATGAGGATGAGGAATCCTGCTCGGCCGTCTCAGCCTAGAGCCTCTTGGCCTCGAGTTCCTCGTAGAAGCTCGCAGCAGCCTCGGCCGTCTCGCAGGGCGAGTTTCCCAGCTTCCCGCGCGAGCTCGGGGCCGCGGGCGGCGAGGTCTCCAGGCCCCAGAGGCTCGACAAGCTCGACCCAGATCACCAGCGTGAGATTATTGTCCTCCGGCTTGGCCTCGAGCATGACCTTCTTGCCCTCGAGCTTGTCGTCGAGGCTCTTGCCCTCGGGCTTGCTGGCGCCCCCCCCAGCGCGGTGGGTTGCGTCTCCCCGCGCTGCTCGTAACCGTCCTCGCTCTTCACCTCCTCGGAGTTCTCGGTCTGCGCGCCCTCTGGCGCCCGCTCGCCGCCCTGCGTTTGCTCGACGAGGAACGTCGGCGAGACGACGCTCTCGCCGTCCGACCGCTCGGCGAAAGGCCGACGGTCGTCGCTGTCCGACTCCGCCATGGAGCGCTGCGTCCTCAGCTGGCTTGGAAGGCTTGAGCCTAAGTGGGCCACCGTTGTTTGTTGCTATTGTTGTTTGTCTTGTTGCTGGTATTGGTTGTCTCGTCGCTCGCGCTCTCGTTGCGTCTTCGCCCCGATGTTCAGGGGGCCAGTCCAAGAGGCGAGCAGCGAACACGGCGGGAAGATGGTCAGGAAAAAAAGCGCCAGCTTCAAGGAGGCCGAAACCACGCGTTGAATTTTGGGCCTGGGTCTCCTGGGCATGCCATTCGCTGGGGCTGGGGCAGACAGCTCGTCGCGCGCGCGCTGCAGCGCGGCAGCGCCAGCCCGAGCCAGTGAGTCATCATTGAGCCCGTCTGCGGCTCGCTCCAGACTCGCGACGAGCGGAGGGGCCTTCCACCGACGAGGCCAGAGTCTCCTCCCCCCAATCTCCTGCATGGAAAGGTGGCCGAGCGATGCTTGTCTGAGCAAATAGATCGGATCCTGCCGCGCCGGGAAAAACTGCGGCGCTGCTCGCATCAAAGTGGCGAGGGATAGACGATAGACTGAGAATGCTCGGGATGAACGGCCCCCCCCCCCATTCGGCCATGGACAAGCACCCAGCACGCGAGAACGAGCAATGAGGACCGCGATAGAGAGGCGAGAAAAGACTGCTCCGAGCGAGTCGACCGAACGAGATTCGAGGCGGGGAGGGGAATGAGCGGAGCCACGTGCCCCAACGTGGGGACAGCCCTCTTACTGTCGAGGTATTGTACACTTGCAATCGGTAGCTTGGCCCTGGCAATCGCGCGCCCACGCTCAAACCATCTACGGCCGGGGCCAATCCAACTCTCGCGCTCGGCCCCAGGTCCGAGGGCCAGACCGCGATGGGTCAGAAACGGAACAATCTGGAATGCGGCCCACTCAGGAAGCTGCTGTCGCAGCCAATTTCCGATGGCGTCGGCGAGCTCCCCAGAGAACTCCCCGCCAAGGGGGGCCAGGAAGCATTTCTGGACTTTGAGCGCGAGGCCAGCACGGCGCCGGCTGAAAGGAAAGGGGCGTCTCAGGCGTTTCCGGTCGAGGAGCGCGCGAAGAGCGGTGCCCGCATCATCGGCGCGCGCGCGAACTTTGCCTCGAGACTTCGAATACATCGCCCTATGTCCATCAAGAACGGGTTCGACGCGATGGCGTAGACCATGCCCGACGCAAGGCACCCTTGGATGACGCCGCTCTCGAGCATAAACGCAAGCTGTAGCTCATTGTCCGCGCAGATCAATCATCGCGAAGACCGGTAGAGGCACGGGGTGAAGTGGAGCAGAGGCGCGGGGATATGGAGCCACCGCAAGCACATGGGGAGCCAGTCGCGCGCTATGGACGGTAAGGCCTGGCCGCATTCGAAACTCACAAGAGCGGGCTCGCGCGAGATGGCTATATAAATGCCTGCTGCTTCCCTGTTTGTTCCCATACTGTACACCCGTGAATATGGTCTACTCTAAAATGTTCTGCCAAAAATCCGTCCACCCGCAAATCCCTGTTGCAAAGGAATCGCGCAACTACCCAAAACTTTACTTGAAGAACGGCACGCTACACCAGTCAATATTTTGTTCGCCGTGCTCTTGAAACCCAGAGGGCGAGTTTGGGAAGGATCGCGATGCATGGCAACTTCGTCGGAATCTCCGGGGCCCTTGGGGATGAACACCTTGCGGAGGTCGCTGCAGAAGGCCATGGGGGGGGGGATCCCGCTGAGGATCCACCAAGGCATGCGACCCAAAGTCACGTGCCCTTGGGGGTGCCCTCGCCACGCAGCGAACGGGGCCCGTCGGGGCCAGGTGCGGAATTCTCGAGGCCCTGAAGGTACTTTTTGACGGAGGCCAAGGACGGGGGAGCGAGGTCGACAAGGTTGGGGGAGACGCCGAACCGCTCTAAGTACCTCTGGGCACGAATAGAGCCTTTCTGGAAGACCGAAGCCCAGCGCTGGGAGAGGACCTGCATCATTCTACCAGGCTCGGTGCACACGCCGTCACCAATTCGCGCTCCACGAAGCGTGGGCCTCTTGTCGAACGGGCTCCTAAGTCTGCTTCGCTGCGCAACTGCACGCAGGCGGCGTCTGAGCTTGCGCGCCTGATTCGCTGAGTGCACCCGGGCGGGCTGGCCCGAATCCCTGCCTGTTCGCGCTCAGCAACACGTCGGTGGAGCTCCGAAGAGGCCTGCAAGAATTCAAACGCGCGCAGGAGGGTGACCGACACCTCGAGGGCGTTCACGTCCAAGTAGCGTTTGGCCATGATGCGCGAAGCTCTGATGCGCTGTCCCAAGACCAAATCTTGTCTACAAGCCGCTCTGCAGGTGCTTTTCATGATCAAAAACTTCGTGTCCAGGGACTCGGGGCGCTTCACGATCATGGCGCTCCCAGCTAACAGGGCCGCCTCTCTCATGATCCTCGCCTGGTACTGGTGCAGGGGGGGGGGGGGGGGACATATGTTCAGCATTCCCCACGGACTTGACTCTCTAAGGATGTTCTCGGTATTCAGGCTGCGGGAACACAAACTTGGGGATCGGAAGGTCACCAGACGGGGCTGCAGGGCTGCCCGCAATACTGACCACGAGCGGGGCGTGGTCTGAGAGGCCCTTCGAGTGTAGGACCTCATGATGTGGCTGACCTGGCCGGTAGTGAAGACCCGGTTGCATGCCCATCCAGGAAAGCTGATAGAGATGCGGTCAATCGTGTTGGGGGTCCACCAGGAGCGATTGTAGTGGGTTGGGCCAGGGGTCTCGATTTCCGTCGTAGACGCGAGGATCGGGGAGATGATTGGGTTTCGGAGGCTCTCCAATCCCTCAGGTAAAATAGCGGGTCCCCAGCAGGGTTTGCTCCCAGCTTCCGCGGGGCACGGTCAGCAAGATTCAAATCACCAGCAATCACCGCGAGCTTAGAGGTAGGAGAGAGGGCGGCAGAGGCAAGACGATCTCGAACGGCGGAAGCAATCAGGCGACGTTCCCCAGCCGAGAGCCCATGTAGATGTAGGTTGAAGTGGGCGATCCACTCCGTCCCCGAAAACGAAATCATCAGCCCCATAGCCCAACCAGGGACCACGGCCGAATGACGAACTTGATGAGGCCGTAATCTTAACATGTCAAAAGTGGGGAACAGCGCGACGACCCCACCGGCGCGAGGGTTCGGGCAGCACGAGGAGACGAAGGAGAAGGCGGAGTTGGAGAAGTAAGACAACTCACGCATCTCTGCGTCCGCGCCGCGCGTCTCCTGGATCGCTATGATGGAACCAGGCTGCCACGGCGCTCTGAGCAGAGCGATCTTCTTAGAACAATACTGGCCTTGAAATGGGAAGGCGCCTGCGCGTTCCACGTCGTCAGTCTCGCGGGAGCCCGGGCTCCCTCGAACTTCACCCATTTTTGAAGCAGCGGACTAAATGCTTCACGCGGCCTCCGATGCGGGGCGATAACCAGCCATGACTCCGTCAAGGATGTCTTCTTGTCGATATTCGGCGGGGCCTCCCCCGTTTGTGGCTCAACATGCACGAGTGGCTTCCATTGGCAAGAAACGTATCCCTTCTCCTTGTTGCTGTAGAAGCGAAGGTTGTGGTGATGGAGCTCAAGCTCTCGCCGTACTCGCTGGAGGCCAAGCTCTCGCTCGACCTGGGCCATGTTTATGTCTCCTGAGATGAAGACCTCCTGGCTGGAATTGTCCGCGGCGGGACATTGGAATCGCTCCCATGTGCTCTCGTGCTTCCGAAGTGCCCCGGGAGCCTGCTGGACCTTTCTCGCGGCGAATGGGATCGATCCTTTGAGACGGAGAACAAACCTGGTGGCCACAGGCTCGCCCTCGAGCACATAATCTACGTCCTCTATCTGAGCACGTCCAAGCCAGTCGCCGATGGCGGCCACGATGGCGGCCGTGGCGCAGGAGAGCTTGGCGCGGAGCAGCAGGATGGTGGAGCCGGCGTTCTTATTGAACCCAGGAGCGGGACAGGAGCAAGGGGTTTCGCTGACCTGATGTCGCCGAGCGTCTGCTGCAGAGCTTTGATGGACTCCTCGAGCAGGTCGATGCGGGCTTCTTGGGCGGACTGCTTGTTTTCGGCCGCGTTGAGTGGACTCTCGACCCCCTGGCCGACGTCATCCCAGCTCTTCGTGAAGGTGTTCGAGAGCGAGGCGACGGATTGCTGCACGGTGGCGAGCGCCGCGAGCATGGTTTGCTTGGACGTGCCCACGTAGCTCCGATACGCTGGCGCTTGCTCGGGTCCTCGACAGGCGTGGCCTCTGGTGTTGACGGGAAGGTCGAAACAGCAGCCCATGCCGCAGCCAACTCATCGTCGCCATCGATCGTGGTGGCACGGGCGCTCATGACTGGGCAAGGGAGCCTGGCGCGGGAACTGCCGCAGTCGGGCGACTGGCAGCAGGCACGGGAAATCACCTGCGGAAGCTGAGGGCGGCTCGCCTCGAGCCAGCCCCTCGGCTGCAGACAAACACGAAGCCGCAGGGCACGGTTTAGTACGTGAGCCAACATGGCTACGGTCCTCCAGCCTTCCCCTCCGCCTCCTCCTCCCCCTCCTCTTCCTCCTCATCCTCCTCTGTATCCTCCTCCTCCTCATCATCCCCTTTCATCCTCATCCTCCCCTTCCTCCTCCTTGTATGTATGTGTGTATGTATGTGTGTATGTATGTGTGTATGTAGGTATGTATGTATGTATGTATTTATGTATGTATGTATGCATGTATGTATGTATGTATGAATGCATGCATGTATGTATGTATGTGTGTATGAGTGTATGTATGTGTGTATGTATGTATGCACGTATGTATGTATGTATGTATGTATGAATGTGTGTCTATATGTATGTATGTATGCGTGTATGTATGTAGGTAACCATGTATGCATGTATGTATATGTAGGTATACATGTATGTATGTATGTACGTACGTACGTACGTACGTACGTGTGTATGGTTGTATGTATGTATGTGTGGATGTATGTATGTATGTATGTATGTGTGTGTGTATGTATGTATGTATGTATGTATGTATGTATGTATGTATGTATGTATGTATGTACGTGTGTGTATGTATGTGGGTGCATGTATGTATTCATGGATGTATGTATGTATGTATGTGTATGGTTGTATATATATATATATATGTATGTATGAATGCATGCGTACATGCATGCATGTATGTAAGCATGCGTGCGAGTTTGTACGTATGTGTTTATGTGTGTACGTATGTATGCATGTATTTATGCATGTATACATGCATGTATGGGTGTATGTATGGATGTGTGCGTGAACACATGCACGCATGCATGTATGCATGTGTGTACGTACGTATGTATGTATGCATGCATGCATGCATGTATGCATGTATGCATGCATGTATGTATGTATGTATGTATGTAGGTATGTGTGTGTATGTAGGTGTGTGTATGTGTGTGGATGTGTGTGTATGTGTGTATGTGTGTATGTATGTATGCATGTATGCATGTATGTATGTAGGTATGTAGGTATGTAGGTAGACAGGTAGATAGGTAGATAGGTAGGTAGGTAGGTAGGTAGGTAGGCAGGTAGGTGGGTAGGTATGTGTGTAGGTGTGTGTATGTATGTATGTATGTAGGTAGGTAGGTAGGTAGGCAGGCAGGCAGGCAGGCAGGCAGGCAGGCAGGCAGGCAAGCAGGCAAGCAGGCAGGCAGGCAGGCAGGTAGGTAGGTACGTGTGCACATGCGTGTGTATGTATGCGTGTGTATACATGTATGTCTGTCTGCCTGCCTGCCTGTGTGTCTGTCTGTCTGTCTCTGTCTGTCTGTCTGTCTGTCTGTCTGTAATATTGTCTGTAGCTCATCCCGGGTTGGGCACTGGCCTACAGCTTGTGATTGCGACTTCGGCTCCTCAACACCTTAAGCCGTGAGCGCTGTGAGGAAGGCCACCACCTCCCCCCCAGCAAGCGGCCACGCGCAGAGGGGAGCCTGAGGGTTCTCGGGGTCCTCGTCGTCGCCGCCGCCGCCGTCACCGCCGCCGCCACCGCCGTCGTAGTTGTCGTCACCGCTGCAGCCGCCGCCGCCATCGTCGTCGCCGTCGTCGTCAATACGTGGTCCCCTGAAGTCCCGACCCCTTTCCAAGGGCTGGCGTTCCATCATCCCCCGTCGTTTTCTGACGGTCTGGGGGCCCGACGAGGGCCCCCAAGGGCCGAAAACGGGAAAAGAAAACCGTCTGTCATGATTGTTGTCACGTTTTTGACGGCCCCAGGGCCCCTTCGAGGGCCCCCAAGGGCCGAAAACGGCAAAAATTCTCCAGTCGGAGTTTTGTCGCCACGCCAAGATGTCTGGAGAGGAATCGGGACCCGGCGAGGGCCTCCAAAAGCCGAACACTGCCAAAATTATCCCGTCGTGATTTTTACCAGACGCGAGCGTGTCTTCTGGGGAGGGGGGTCGGGAACTGCTCTGAGCCTTCTTTGGGGGGCCTGCGGCTGGCTTCTCGTGGCCACGCCCGGATTGCCCTCGAGGTTCTGGCCAGAGCTTGCCCCTGAGGTCGCGGGGTCGGTTTTTGACCCCCGAACCCGGAAGCACCCATACCTCCTCGCGTCGAAAAAAAGAACCGTGTCGGGGGGTTCTTCGGGCGGGTCGTAATGGCGGGCATCGGCCTGACTTGGGGGGTGAAGCAAAGGGCCCTTTGGGGGGCCCTTCAGGGCCCCTCTTGGAGCCCCTGCTGGCCCTGGAGAGGCCCCGAAGGGCTCTTCAGGACTCCTTGGGGGAGGGATCGCCGCCCCGCCGCCCTGCCTCGCCGTGCTCCCCGGAGGCGACGTCCTGCGGCTGGCCGGGCGGCGCGCGCCCGCCGGGGTCCCCCCGTCGGCGAGGCCGCCTCGATGGCCGGACGCCCTCGGGCAATGACAAAGTCATGGCGGAAAGTTCCTCCGGATACTCGGCCTCTCCAGGCCCTCACCAGCACTCGGGACCCTCAAACAACAGCTCGGTACGAAACGCCTGTCTAGGGGGATGGGTCGAGACCTCTGAGGGTCGACGTTATGAAAAATCATGCCTGTCGGGGGTCTGGGGAGGAGGCGCGGAGAGGGGGGGGCAGGGGAGGAGACACAGGAGCAAGAGGTCATATCATGATGCGTTCCAGGACTTCCGAGGCTTCCAGGACCTCCCATCTCTCCTGGTGTGGCGCACCGGCTGCGCCGCCAGGGAACCTCTGGAGATCCTGGCACGTGTCCTGAGCCCAAGGAGGGGGGCAGGGAGGGAGGGAGCGCAGCGGAGACCTCGGCAGCACTCCGAGCGACGACGGCGGCGAGCGCGGGCGTACTCTGCACTGGGGCACCTGCCGGTGCCCACAGTTGCGGCTGGTGCCGTGCAGGGCGAGACCGCGGGGCGACTGACGGAGCCCTTGAAGGCCAACCAAGACCTGGAGGGCAGGAGGGGAGAGGCTGAGGCCGGAGGGGGGGGGAGGAAAGATGGGGGGGCAGGAGGGGGGGGCAGGAGGAGCTGCTCGCTGGCCGTCGAGCCGCGGAAGGAGGGCATGTGGCGGGGCGCGGCCGCCGCCCTTCGCTGGGGGCCCCCCCGTCATGGGGTTGGAATAGGTAGACGGGGTCGGAGGATCGCGCCGCAGCGCCGGCACATCGCCGATGCATCGGCGACGTCGGGATAGAGCAAATGGGGGGTCGAATCGGGCCGCCTCGGCACGGTCTCGGAATCGGATCCGCTGCGCCAGGATGCACAACAATGCCGTGCAAACATCGGGCCACATCGGATCGTCGGAACACTGGAATCAAATAAGATCGGATCGGGCTGGCCATAATCGTCATCGAATCGGATCGATCAGATCGAAGTGGACGTCACAGGGGAGGCGAGGGGGTATGGGAGCGCCAGGGAAGGGGATTCGAAGAATGCAAACAAAGTTATGCACATAAACTCTATCGACGATCTCTCGAGAGGGGATCGGGGGCAAGAACCACATTTCCTCCTGGTGCGGCTGGTCTGCGAGCTGCGAGGGGTCTGATCTGGGGAGGGATTACATTGCCTCTGCAATGACCGACGTCCCTGCACCCTTGCCCCTTGGGCGCCCCGCGTCGCCCGAAGACCCGTCCACGACTACCTATCCGGGCGGCCAATCCTCGCCGTCGTACCCGGCGTCGACCTGCCCTCCCGGCGGGCGTAAGACCGGCATGGGAGGATGAGCCCGTGATGACTGTCTCGATTCGACAGACCGCTGACCGCTGCATCGCGCATGCTGCTCCCAGGCGCCGTCTCGCACAGCATCGAAGCCGTGCGAATACACAGACACAGACGAGAACACATGCGCAGATACACTCGAAGCGGGGCATCAAAACGGCGGGTAAAGAACCTCGCGGCGCACTGGCCACGCATGACGCATGACCATCAATAATACTGTGTGGGTATGCCATGGCTGACGTACAAATACGGTGACGTTGGGCTACTATTGCGGTTGCGGAAGTCTAGCGTAGAAGTACGGCCACGTAGGGCTACGAACACGAGTGGGCGGGGCAGGTCTAGGGTATAGCGTACGATGACGTCTGCGGCGTGAAGGTATCGTGTTCGAGTGCGCCTACTGAATCCCACTAGTGTGACCATACGGCGTACTGGTAAGGCGAAGTAGGATAAGTAGGCCTGCTTATACAACATGTGGACATATCAATCGAATTATGCCTGAGCGACCCTAAGGGAACCTCGACCCCCTGGACGCCCCCCCGAGGCCTTCCAGAGTTGTCACCCAGACGCCCTTGGATGCCCCGAAAGCACGATGGCGATATAGGCCAGAAGCTTCCAGACCCGACGGACTAGTCTCACGAACGAGAATGCGTGTGCGCACCAGGGAATGATTTTCACTGAAATCCCACGTCGAAGTATTCCTGGAGGACTATTCTGAAGCATTGGAGGACCTAGCAAACATCCTGCGGGCACCTTGTACGGATCCAACACACAACTGACATGAAGGCACCTTCCGAGTCTGGTAGAAGCCCAGCACGAACAAATAGAACTCATGTAGGACTCTACGCGGATCCTACAGGACAGGGCCCCGTAGAATTCTACGGGGACCTGCTAGTGAGGATCCTGCAACAGTCCTACACTGTCCTGCTACGAATAGGGCGGGATCCAACTAGACTTCTCCAGACTCCCGAAAGACCCTACTATGACACGTGAGCCTCGTAAGTGTCCCAGACAGGACCCTGTATGAGTCCTATATGTCGCTTGGGAATCGTCACGCCTCCTGTACGGGCGTATCAGGATCTCATATAGTTGCACATATGACCATGCCAAGATCGTAACCCCCACCCGCCAACGACATCGACCAAATACGCGCGCGAGCACGCCGAAACGTCCAAGCAAACATGAACTGACTGCTGATCCCCCTCTGCAGTGATTAGGCGTACCCACACGCAGAATAAGGACGTGGCCGCAAAGACGCAATGGGCGGCAAGATGGTGGCCAAAACCATATTTGACTTCTACACGGCCGTTGGGGAGCCCGCGGGCCTTCTTGCGCAATCGAACCACATTACCAGTCGGTCGTCATCATCACCATGACCAGGAGAGCCCAGCCTGCGAGCTTCCATTGAGGGTGCCCCCCCAGACACCCACTCTTTAATATTTGATGATGTCGATGCGTACGTCACTACCGCGAGGGTGGCACCTCATGAAGATCTCATGCGCGATGACGCAAATGCGGTCGCGGTTCGACTTCGGCGAGATGGGCAACGTTTTCTCACTGCGTTGCTCCGCCGGCGGCAACAAGCCAGGAGTCGAGCATAGCGAGCTCCTCCTTGACCTTCTCGGCCTTCGTAACGGCGCTGGCCTGGATCTCCCCAGGCGCCAAACGCATGTGCGCCGCGTGTTCAACAGAGAGACCCTGCGCCAACGGCCAGGCCAAGACTCCCGCGCGCGGGGCGCGGGCGATCCTCGCGAGCACATGGGCGTCGAGTTCCCGCGCGCCCCTCGGCGCCAGCCCGTGCTTCGGCTTCGCGCCAACCCGCAAGTATCCCCGAAGAAACCCGTGGAGCACCTCGCGCTCGCTCGCCGCGAGGTGCGCGGCTGTGCCTGAGGGGCGCCTCACCAAAAAGCTCCTCTTGTAACGGGGCGGCCGCGCCTCCGCAACCCAGCCGCCTGGGCCGAGGCCTCAGCGAGGCCGGGCGCGTCAAGCGACATGGAATCCTTGGGCGCCGGGGCTGCGACCGCCGAAATGCGATCGCCACCGGCGCCTTGCCAATGGCGCCCGTCGACGACTCAAGGCGACGCGGGCCCGGGCGCGCGCGACGCGTCGACGACGTCGGCATGCCATGCCCACAAATGATCAGCGCTGACCGCGCCCGTACTCGCCAAGCTCGCCCAACAGAATCTTCAGGACGTTGCCGTCGTCATCGGCGCGGCATCAATGAGCGCGGGTTTCGCGCCCGACGCCCCTGACCCGACCTGGAGGTCACGGAAGGGCATCGAAACCAATCAGGACACGGGTGAGACGCGCGGCACTTCATCGAGCACCTGCCTAACAACCTCGAGGGCGCAGACGGCGTGCCCATGGCTCGCGACGCGGAGCTGGTCGCCCTCGTTGCCGTTGCGGGCCGCGCGGGTGCCAGCCCCAAAATTGAGGTGCACGAGGACAAAACAGGCGCGCGGAGCAGCTTCCGCGAGTCCCTCGAGCAGCTTCTAGCCAACATCCAGCATGGAGTTCAAGACCCGGTGGCCGCCGCAGTTCCTGGTGTAGACGCCCCTGGCCTCCTGCGACTCGAACATGTTGAGAACGGCAGCGACCCGCATGTCGAGCCGCTACGCGGCCGCTCGCAAAGCGCCAGCGCCGCAGTTGAGGTCGATCATGACGACCCTTTTGTCGAAGAGGCCAGCGCTGCGACCGACGCATTCGTCGGCGTCGTGCGCCCCATGATCGGTGAGCCCCTGCCCTATCGGGACACCGGCGCCCGCCTCCGACGCGTCCTTCGCGAATGGCTTGCAATCCAGAGGCGCTCGCGTGTCCGCGCAGCGCACGGGGGCGCTCATGAGGCAGTGGGCGGGCTCCTGCTCCACCTAGTTTGGGAGTGGCGCGCCCGGCCGCGTCTCCACCGGCACGCGAGGAGCTGGCGTCGGCTGGCGAAGTCGATGGCCCAGCGCCCCGCGATGCCCTGCAGCGCGTGCTCCGACACCTTCTGGCTGTCAAAGGCCCAGGCCGTGAGGCCGATGCGGGAAAGTTGCCGCGCGATCGGCGGCGCTGCAACGCCGCGCGTCCCGTCCACGAACGTGCCTCTCCAGGCGGCGCACCACTCGCGGACGACCCCCGCCTTCGATGAAGCGGGCGCGACGATGAAGCGGGCGCGACGTGCGCCTCGAGCGCCGCGCGGAGCGCAGCGTGCCGGTCCGACACCTTGCCCCTCAGCTTGTCCGCGACCTCTGCCTTGGCGGTCTCGGTGAGCTCACTGTCGTCGACGTAAATTAAATGGGCCGCCGTCGCGTTGCTGCCGGATTTGCCTGGCGTTCCGCGCTGCCCTTGGACGGCAAGAAGCGCACCTCTTGAATGCTCCCGCTCGGCCGGCTGCATCGCGGAGCGCGCGCGGGCATCGCCGGCGACTCCGCGACGCGTGCGATGCGCGACGCCGACCGCCGACGGCCGACCCGGCGGCGCGACCCTCACCCCGACAGCCCCGACAAACTCAACCCGCCCATTTGGGCGGGCCCACGGCGCTGAGAGCGTGAGACAGCGCGCCCATTGCCGAAGAAGCGAGTACACATGGAACGCCCTAGAAGTCCTAGCGACGCCACTCCGCCATCGGCGAGCGCGCAATGGCGGCCACCGGGGAGGGGGGGTCGATAAAGGTCACCTGCGACGAGTTACTGCCCTGATTTGTTGGCTTTCAAGCGGAGCTGGCAATCGCGGCCTGGCGGGGCGTCGCCTGACTGCGGCGCCCCGGAAGCGCCGTCGAGCGCGCGGTTGCCATGTTGACTGGGGCCCCGCCCTCGCCGGCTGGCTCGAAAATCCATCTCGGCGACATGTCTCCGACGACGCTATTCCACTCCTCTGCTTCCGCGTGCACTTTCGCGACCGAGAGGTCGCCTGGCCACTCGCCCCCGGGCGCGAGGAATCACTCGGGGCGCGCGAGTGCGTCCACGACTCCTTCCGAGCGCAACCTGGCAGCCGCAGCGCTCGGGCGGCGGCGGCGCGGGGACGATCCGGGCTAGAGTTACCCCAGAGGCCGCAGCCCCCCATCAAAATCCGCCGATCCGTCGTGTGAGTTTCAAGGAGTCTCAGCTACAGCCCCGAGGCTGAGCCTCGATCTCTGGGGTGGTTGCCGGGGTGGCTCTGCCGGGGAAGGGGGGGGGGGGGGCGAGTTTCCGGCGGATGCGTTTTTTGACACCCCTCACAAGGATCGTGGCCTCCGATGGGGGTTCCCAACTCGAGTGCCACCCCTCCCGCGCCAAGAGGCTCCGAAGAGGCCTCCAAGAGGCCCCAAGGGGCGCAGAAGAGGCCCCCAAGAAGCCCCAAGAGGCTCCCAAGAGACCCCCAAGAGGCCCTCTAGTGGCCCCAAGAGGCCCAAGAGGCCCCCAAGAAGCCCCAAGAGGCGCCCAAGAGGCCCCCAGAAGTCCCAGCCAACCACGAGATCCCAACCAGCATCCATGAGGCCTCTGACCCACCACCCACGCACGGTGGCGGGATAGGCCGACGGCCACTGGATCCGCCGCCCCCTGCTTGCAGGGGTGCACGGCGTGCTGGATGAGCTGTCAGGTTTTGGTTTTGGTTCTTTTTCCAAAAGAACTCCCCAGTGGGCTCCGGCCCGTCCCGCCGGGGTCCCGGGAGGAAGCCGAAAACACATCAATCCGGAAAAAAATCCTCCAAAAACGGCCGTTTCGCTCGGGACATCCTCAAACAAATCGCGAAGATGGCCCAAGATGGCCTCCAAGTCCGCCCGAGATGGTCCAAGACGGCCTCCAAAACGGCCCAAGAGAGTCCAAGACGGCCCAAGACGGCCCAAGAGGCCCCCCAGAGGCCTCCCAGACGGCCCAAGAGGCCTCCAAGAGGTCCTCCAGGAGAGTCCGAAGAGGCCAAAATCATTGATTTTCCATTGGTTTTTGAAGGATTTTGGCATTTGCGCCTTTTCGGCTCTCCGACGGCTCAAGACGGCCCAAGAAGCCCCCAAGATCGCCCAAGAGGCCCCCAAGAGAGCCCCCTGATGGCCCAAGTGGCCTCCAAGATGGCCCCTAGAGGGCCCCAAGACGGCCCAAGAGGCCTCCAACACGCCCAAGATGGCCTCCAAGACGCCCAAGATGGCCTCCAAGACGGCCCTGGAGCGCCCCAAGAGGGTCCCCCGTTGGCCCAGAAAGGCCCCCCAAACGGCTCCCGACGGCGTCAGACGTGCCAGGAACCCACCAAGATGGCCGAAGTTGGCTCGAAGCTGGCCCAAAAGGGCCCAAGAGGCCCCCAAGAGGCCTCCAGGAAGGCCAAAAGATGTCACTGATTCTCCCAAGGTTTTTGCTGGATTTGGGCAGTTCCCTTTTTTCGGCCTTCCGACGGCCCGAGACGGCCCAAGAGCCCCCAAAGATCGCCGAAAGATCGCCCAAGAGGCCTCCAAGACGGCGACGATGACCATCAAGACGCCCACGTGTTCCCCGAAGGCTTTCCAAACCGATTCGGGGAACACATGGTCCGATGGCTTGGCAGGTCTGGCCTCAACGTTCGGCCACATAGGCGCTTCCACAAAGGCAGGGGGCGGCGGTGATTCGCCGTAGGCGTCTTCGATAAATGCTGAGTGAGAGGAGGGGAGGGAAAAAGAGAGGAGGGACGAGGGCGAAGAAGGATCACATCAGTCGGAGCGCCCCGGATCGGCGGCACTGGCCGAAGGCCACTGGAATAGAACTTCAACTTGGATGCGACATCGCTACACTCCGTGCGATCGGCTGCCCCCCCCCCCCCCCTCCTGGGAAGGTCATCGGCTGCTTGCCCCATCTGGGCGACGGCGGCCTGGCGGGCGGCGGCGGCGCCCCAAGTGCCTGGGGGCAGCAGGTCCATCGAGCCCCCCTTCGCTGGCGCAAGCGCCAACTGGCGAGTGCGATCTGCGGCGCAATCCACGCACCTACCACATTCATGGTCCACGGCCTTTGCGCGCGATGTCGGACCCTCGCCATTCGCGGATTCTGGATGTACCTACGCGGCAACTCAATGGCAACGCCTCGTGCGCGCGCCGAGCAGGTCGCGCGCCCCTCTGGGTCTGGCGCTCGCTGTAGAACAGCTGACGCGCGCGCTCGCCGAGCGACGTGGCCAAGGATAACGCGCGCGCGAATAGCTGGGCACCCGCCTAGGCGACGTCGGGGCCAGGGCCGCGGGGGCGCTCGAGGCGGCCCTGCAGCTCGGCGGGGGTTCGCGCGCATGGCCCCGGCGATGCGCAGCGGCCGCCCGCCGCCTTCTGACCGCGCTCCTCTCCCTGAAAACCATTCTGCCTCAAGTAGCCCCCGCGCGGCGCGCCCCCGCCCCTGCCCTGGGCCAGCGACGGGGGCGGCGGCGCAACTCTGATCGCGCTCTTGCAAGTCCGCGCGCCAGCGCCCTGCTGCGCGTTCGCCCAGGCGGGGCGCGACCCAAGATCGCTCGAGCGGCGATCGATTTGCGGGCAGCGGCTCCGCGCGTCGCTTCGCGGCCGCTTTTGCTGCTCAAGCGCGCTGTCTCGACGCCGCCAACGCCGCCGACTTGCCGCGGGGCCTCGACACCCAGCGATCCCAGCTGCGCTCGCGGTGGTGGCGTGGGCTGGGAATCCACGGGGGCCCCATGCTGCAGGGCCAGCGTCGTCGTGCCCTCGGCGCGCTGACGTCTCCGAGCACTGCAGCCGTCGGTGGCGTCCTGGTAGCCGGCGCCGTCGCGCCAGGATTGTTCGCGCAGCGAGCTGCCGCTCCGCCCGCGGCGCTGACGAGCCACGAGCGCTTCTTGTTCGCGAGCTCCGCAAGCATCCCGCGCAGCAGCTCATGCCTGCCAGCGACGGCCATCTCGCTCTGAGACGCGCGATCGACATGCGCGCAGGAGGAATCCGCTCCCGCTGGCGCTCGAGGGTCGGTGACTCGCCGGCGACCCCCATGCCGACTGTTTCGAGGCGTCGGGTTAGCAAGTATCCTGCCCAGGCGAGGTCGCCGCCGGTCATGGCGCCCAGCGTCTCGCGGGTGACCCGCAACTGGCCTGCCCGCTTCCTGCGCGCGCTAGGGGGGCGAACGGCGTGAAACACTGCGGTCGGCCACGCGACGAAACGACCCGCTCCTTGAAACGCTCCACTGGCTGATAGCCTGGCCCCTTCCCGCGTGGACATAACCTGTCGACCTGCTCGATCCCCGAGTTTCAGAACTGTCCAGGTTGTACCCTCGCGAAGGCGACGACGCCGTCCTCCGCGACGCGAGTTGGGGTTCCTTGAAAAGTTGGGAAAATCCTTCGCCTCCGTCTCCCAGCGCTCCACAAGAAGTGTTCGCTGCCTCGCAAGCGACATGGCACGCGCGCTCGCCCAGTCGCGGGCTCTGAAACCCGCCCCGTGCGCCAGCAGCGCGGGCCGTGACATTGCGCCGTATAGATTCGACGATCGCTGGGCCGCCTGGCCTGCTTCTGGGGGGGCGCCGCCCCCAGGCCCGTCGCCAACGAATCTATGATGGAGCTTTGCACACAGCGCCTCGGCGGCGGGTGCGGCGTCGCCCTGGGCAGGCGTAGCCGCGCCCTCAGCAGAGTTCCCCTCGCGGGCCCGCCAGCTCCGAAGACGATAGAACCTTTGCTGCCGCGATCCCCGCCCAGGGCTGGGTCCCTGCGCGGGCCTCCCGCGGCGCCGAGCGCGCTCGCATCGTGAGGGGTTTGTCGCCCACTCTGGGTGGCGACGCGCGCCAGTTAGTTGAAGGGTCGGCGTCATCCAGGACCCTGCGCTTCGACGCGCGCAGGTGCGTGCAAGTCGGCGACTCGCGGTGGCACTCTCCGGAGCTCGTCTCGCACATGTGCACGAGCATGCCGCTCAACGCGCCCTCGATCTTGCCAGTCAGAAACTTCCGAGCGAAGTCTTTCTCAGCACGGATGAATATCACCTCGATGAAGTAGCCCTCCCGCGGCGGTACACTGGGCACTCGCTGACCTGGAAGACGACGTTACTGAGCGTGCCAGTTCCGCCGCCAAGGACTGGCGACACCTCGAGAGCGTCCACCCCGACGGCCTTGTCGAGCGTGTCGTACTAATCGTCGTTATCGTAAATGTACCACCGCGTGGGCACCGTGATGGCGCTGTTGCCGGGGCCCAGGTCGCGGCCTTTCCCGCGCGGGGCAACCAACGCCCTGCGAGATCGCGACCGGCCTCCGCGGCCGCGACCCCCCACGTCTCCTCCAGCGCCTGGCGAGGCGCTGCTCATAGCAACCGCGCCTCCGGAGGCACTACGGCCGCGCGGTCTGCCGCGACCTCCAGCGGGTGCTCCGCGGCCTCCTCGGCGCTCCTCATAGCAGCCGCGCCTCCGGAGGTTCCACGGCCGCGTGGGTTGCCGCGACCTCCGCGGGGTGCGGGGCGGCCTCGTCCACCAGCGCTTCGCGAAGCGTGCCTTATAGTTTATAGTCCTACAATTCCCTGGTGACGTGGGCTGTCGCGACCACGGGCAGGTGCTCCGCGGCCTCCTCGTCCTCCAGCGCTTCGCGCCGCGCCAGATGGCCGCCCGCACGCCCCCCTTCGCCGCGGCGAGAGCGTGCGAGCCGCCGGGCCGGGCGCGATCGCCCGGGCGCCCCTGCGGGAGGGGCGGTCTACGAAGGCGGGCCGCCCCCACGCGCGCACAAGCTCGGGGATCGCCGGGCGGTCACCGCTGAGCCCAGATCGGCTCCCAGGGAAGCCAGGGGCGGCGCGCGCACTGATACTACCCCCTCATCCATACCCACTGCTGCGCAATGATACATTGAGGACCCTACTCGGAGCCGACATAAGGCCTACTTGAACCGCGCACGAGTCCTCAAGCATCCTACCATGGCCTGGTGGGACTCCTATAGCATCCTGCCAAAATCTCCGAATAACAACTCCCAAATGTTCTATTTGGAATGTGTACGGCTCTTTTAGGATCCTTAGTGGACTCCTACAGGATCCTTGTAGGCTCCTCGATCAATGCAAGTATCGCTGTGGAGGTGTTTGGCGTTTAGATGTGTCACTGTGTACGTAGGCGCATCGGTGTTTTGATGTGTCGGCGTATGGGTGTGTGAACGTGTGGATGCATCTAGATGTTTGGTTGTGTGAGTGTCTGGGGGGCGTCTGTATGTTTGAGTTCATGAATGCATCGATGTGGCAATGCCTGGGTATGTTGTGCGTGGGTGTTCGGATGAATGGGCGTCCGGGCGTCTGAAAGCATGCATTCCTAAGAATGCGGGTGTCTCGATGTATGGACGCATGATTGTCTGAATGTGGTTCCATGGAAAATGCTGATGAAGAACGGGCATACGAGTACATCCGCAACCAAAATGTCGGAAGGAGGAGAACATCCAACGCAACATCAAGAGCAGCGGTAGCAACCAGACCATATAAGACACACGCGTTGCTTAAACAGTCCACCAGCTGAGCAACGGAACGTCCACATATGCAGCAACGGGAGCAGACACGCGGCTCCGACCTCGACCCCGACCACCTTCGGGTGGAGTCCCTTGCAGAGCCCTGGCAACACCTCGCTGCGTGGCGAAGCAGCTCTGCGGCAGGATTCACGCCGCGATGACGCCGGCAGTGTCTTCTGACACCGCGTGCGTCACTCAGACTGAAACGACCGCGGCTCCCCTACGGCGCAGATCGTCCGATGTTGGCGCCCATTTCTGGCAGCTGGCGGCGTTCCACCTCGAACGCCAGCGCTAGGCTCTCTGCTGCGTCGACGCGGCGCGGACGACTTACCACTCACCTCAGGAAAAAACAGGGGACGGGGCGCCGCGAAGCCCCCGCCGCGGGAGCCAGCCGCGCCTCCACGAGGGAGCCGCCGCTGGCTCGGCAGGCGGGGGCTCCACGGCGCCCAGGGGTGTCTGGCGGCTCTTCAGCCGCCGACAGCCTCCTCACCGCGTCCGCCGTGAGGCACCGCATGGGGCACCGCCAGTTGCGTCCAGCCGGGCATCCAGTCAGACATCGTGAAGCTGCGATCGCGACACGCGCGCCCTCGCTGGGTCGAGGCGCGGAAAAAGGTACGAAGCAAGTGCATGCCCTCCTCGAGTCTGCGAAAGAGGCTCTCCAGCCGATGACTTACAGCCAACCCGTGTGATCCCACCAGTCCTTTGGGCGACAAGTGTTCTAACAATGCCTTTCTCTCTTCATCCACAAGCCGTTCTTCCCCTCCGGGGAGAAATTTATCACTGCTTCCTATTATTCTACACCCCCTCCCCCGCTCGGCTGACGGCAAACCCGGCCGAAACCGTGCCGACCCCATGCGGGCCCACCCCCCTCATCCCTGTCAAAACGAATACAACACGCACTATGCCTCTTCATTTGAAGCATGCGCGGCCAACCCGATGCGCCCCCCCTACCATCCCTTTCAAAAAAACAACATACACTTCGGAACAAAGTCTTGAGTCATGTTCGCGGGGCCCGCGAACACGTTGTACTGTTTTTGACAGGGATGGCGGGGGTGTCAGCATGTTCCCTGCTGTGCGCAGAGCTACCATCTCTGACAAACAAACTGGATCATGCGCGACCACCCCGCGATCACTGTCAAGTGGTTTTGACAGGGACGGCGGGGGTGGTGGCGCGTGGCCTGCTGTGCGCAGGCCCACCAGACACAATGATGGGCTTTGGTTTTCGACAAGGGTGGTGGGGACCGACATGTTTCCCGATGTGTGCTGTCACGTGCGCAGGCGCGCCCAACGCACTCTGCACGTGCCACGAACGAGGTGCACCTGGCGCGGCTGGAGTGTGCGGCACACCTGGCGCACTCGGAGCACGTGGCGCATGCGGCACACCAAGCGTACCTGGCACGCTCGGGCCCCAGGGTTGCCTGGCGCGCGTGGCGCCCCTGGCACGGGTGGCGCACCTCGCCCAAGCGTCGCGCACCTGGGGTCGGCGTTGGTTCCAAGTAGCTGCCCATCCAAATACGACCGCTAAACATGCTCAAGCTTGGATGTTACTTGTGTGTTGGGAGGGTGGGTGGGAGTGAGCTAGACGGCTTGCGGGCGGGTGGGTAGCTAGACCCCTCCCCCTACCCCCTCCCTGGACCTGGACGGGGGGATTCGCGAGGGGTTGGAGCGTCCAAGTTGGCCCAAGATGGCTCCAAGAGGGCCTCAGGGAGCCCAAGATGGCCTCCAAGATAGCTAACAGCATGCCTGCAAGAGGCCCCAAGAAGGTTACAAGACGGATCCAAGTGCTTGTGGAGACCCCTCAGGACCTCCCCGAGAAGCCAAAATCTTTTTAAAAAGGAAACCAACTGATTTGTGCCTTCTCGCCGTTTCTATTCCGATGCGCTTGTGAGGCCTCAAGATGCCCCCGAGTTGGCCCAAGACGGCCCCAAGAAGGGCCCAAGAGGCTCCCAAGATGGCCCCCAGAGCGCCCAAGATCGCCCCAAGAGCGGAGGCAAATCGAGGACCCCCCCTCCTTTGGTCGATGGACTCCAGGATGGCTCGGGGAGGCGCTCCAGAGCTCCCAAAGAGAGCCCCAAGAGAGCCCAAAGAGAGCCCAAAGAGAGCCCCAAGGGGGCACCATGAGGGCCCCACGGCACCCCAAAAGAGCCCCAAGAGGACACCAAGACCCCAAAGAGCCCCGAGCGGGCCCCTAAGGGCCCCAAAAGAGCTCCAAGAGGACCCCAATATCCCCAAAAACAGCCCGGTAGCTCCAAGAAGGCCTGCGATGCTCCAAGATAGCCCCCCAAATGGCTCAACACCCTCCTTCCTCTCCTCTCCTTGCATGCCGTGCTTCACTATATATGTGTCTCTTCGTCCCTTTTCCCGTCCGCTCTCATGGGCAGGGCTCCTGAATGGGCTGGTGGGGATTCGCGAAGCGTAAACAATAAGGATATGCGGTAATGATGCACGAGCCTTGGAAGGCCATGTTAACGGATTTCGAACAAGGTTGGCCAGCAAGTCGCTAAGGACGGGCCGAAGGGGAAGGATGCAGGGGTCACCGCGGATAGCTGCTCATCTTTACCATGCGGGCTGCCTCTAAATGAACGAACAACGAGACAATGCTGTACACTCCCTGGCGCACGGAGCGCGCTGGGGGCGACCCTGGCGGCGCCTGCACGGCCGCCCCCGGCGCGCTCTGCGCGCCGCCGGGGAGGACGCGCACAACAAAAAAAAAGCAAAAGGAACTGTGCACGGGACGTTCTGCCGGTGACACAACATCCATGGAACAGACGTGACCGGCCTTACGTGTCCCCTGCATCGAATGCAGCATGCATCCAAAGACGGCAGAACCGGAGTCAGAAGCGCCGCCGTGAAAACCGAGCGCGCTGGGCGAGAGGGCGCCCGCGCTGGAAAAGCGGGCCTCCCTAGACCATCTCCCCGTCCACGTCCGCAGGGCGCGCCACGAGCTGCTCCCCAGACCTCGTCTGGCAGCTCACCCAACCCTCCACGCCCATCGCCCGACCCTCCAAGTCCAGCCCGTTGCAGCACCGCACCTAAGAAGAAGCTAGGACGAGGATAAATTCGGGCGAGGGTAAATCGAGAATCTCTGAGATCAAAAAAAAACTATGAGAGCGTTCCCGAACGCTCTGGAGCGGATCTATCCTCGTCCTGACCCTGTCCGAGCACCTTGATGCGCCGGCCCTCGCCCACCTCCAGGACCTCCAAAGGCACCAGCGGGTCCAACTCACCCACTTTGTCGCTGTCGAGCCGCTGGTCCCGCCTCACTGTCACGGTGGAGACCGTCCAGCCCGCAGACCCGGGCTGGAAATACGCGCTGGCGGGCACCTCTGACGGGTGGCCGTCGTTGGCACTGGGGCACTCCTGCTTGCGACGTCCTGCCCACCACATGCTGCTGCGGCCCCCGCGCGCGATTCTGCGGCCTTCCAGCGCTGCGTGAGCTAGGGGACGAGCCAGCTTGAGCCGAGGGGGGCCGCGGAAAGGGCGGCAGAATATGCACTCGATGCAGGTCTGGGTATGGCTTGCCATCCTCTTTTGCCAGCGCCCGCGGGTAAGTCCAAATGCGTTTGCGGAGGCGGGGGTACGAAGAGCAAGCTTGCCCTGCCTTTCCTAGGCTGTGGAGCCTGGACCCATGGAGCCTGATTTCACTCCACATTTGGAAATCAGAAGACTGTGTGATCCTCTAATCCTTGACATGCGTGTAAAGTCATCCACGTCAACATCATATTCTATAACGCCGAAGCAATATTGTGGTGCGGAGCGCCCACAGGAAGAAATATCTGTATCACATTCATCCATTGTGTGAGGTGGCGGGGGGTTCTGTGGGGAAAAGGCAGCAAGAATGCGCAGCATTGCAAATTTCCGTACCTCAGGACCTCCGTGGAGTGTTCTCTGGCCATCGCTCGGACGTCCATTCCACGTGCATTGTTCGGTTTCGTGTATTTTTTCGTATGATGATCGAACATGCTCCGCGATGGTCCTCGCGGAGAATGTATACGTCCGAGCGATACTAACTTGTTAGGCCCCTCAATTCTCAAGATAACATCGTTCATGCTCACTAGAGGGCCCCATCCCTCTTGGGCGCTCTAGGGTGCGCCTGCGGCTTGTCGCGTGGCCCCCCTTCTTGCATGTCCAAACTGTTTTCAACATGGCCTAAAACGTTCCCAAAGGCCGTTCATGGAACCATCTTGGGAGCTTACCGGACCGTACTGGTGGCCAATCGGATATTGTTGCCATCGTCGAAGGTACGGACTTAAAGGCGCTTAAGACAGCCGAGGAGGCCCAACAATATCGCCCCGCGACGACACCCCAGGCTCCCAAGAGAGGAACAGAAGAACCCTAAGACGGCCAGGGGAGAGGAACAAAAGCGCACCACCGCCAGACAGCTCAAAACCTGGCCTCCAAGATGGGCCAAAGACTCCCAGAGGATGGGACTTAGAAGCCCCCGAGAAGCCTTAACAAGGCATCAAGAGGCCCAAAAGAGGTTCCCAGACGGCCCCAAAACGACCTCTGAGAGTCCCCTCAAGAGACAATTATGCATCTAAAAGTCCTCTGGTCCCCGGCCATGGGAAAGTGGGGGATGTACCAACGATCACAAGAGCCAAGACGGCCCACGATAGACCACGACGACCCAAGATGGCCTCAAGCCGGCACAAGAGGCCGCTGTTACGATCCAAATTCCTCCAAGAGAATCTGCAAGAAACCCTCGGAATGCAACAACAACAACAACAACAACAACAACAACAACAACAACAACAACAACAACAACAACAACACGGATGTTCCTAAAATGTGTTCAATGATTTTAGTGTCCTCGCCACTTCGGGCTTCCGAAACGGCCACGGAACCCTCCAATATATCCCCAATACGGTCCCAGACGCCCCCAACGGGGGCCCCGAGCGGGCCAAGAGGGGTCCAAGACGGCCCAAGGGGCCCGCAAGATGGCCCCAAGAGACCTCAAAGGCAGCCTTAAGCGCCCCAAGACGGCACAGTGATGCCCCAAGACGCCCTCCGAAAGCTAAGAGGTCCCTTGGAGGCCCCCGAGAAGCCCCACGAGGCCACCACGAAACGCCCTTTTACTCGTGCCCCTTCCTCTCGATTCCTTCTCATAATAAATAACTCCTCCCTGTCGCACCCCGAGGCCAATTTTTTAGGGCGGGCCGGGCGTTTCGCCTGAGCTTTCCTCACCATTTATGACCCTGAAGCTTAAAAAGTGACAACAGTTTCACAGATGCAGAGCGGGTGGTTTTCAAAATGTGGCTCTCGCCTTAGCGCCGCGCACATTCGCTTTAAGCATTTGCAAGGGTTTCACAGATTGAGGGCGGGTCGTTTTCAAAATGTGGCTCTCGCCTTAGCGCCGCGAACACCCGTTTTAAATATTCGTAAGAGTTTCGCGGATTGAGAGCGGGTCGTCTTCAAAATGGAGCTCTCGCTTTAGGGCCGCGCGCACTCGTTCTAAGCATACGCAAGAATACTCACGGATTGAGGGCGGGTCGTTTTCAAAATGTGGCTCTCGCCTGAGCGCCGCGCACACTCGTTATAAACATGCGCAAGAGTTTCACGGATTGAGGGCGGGCCGTTTCCAAAATGTGGCTCTCGCCTCAACGCCGCGCACACTCGATTTAAACATTCGCAAGGACTTCACGGATTGAGGGCGGGTCGTTTGCAAAATGTGGCTCTCGCCTTAGCGCCGCGCACACTCGTTCTTAAACTTTGCAAGAGATTCCCGGATTGAGGGCGGGACGTTTGCAAAATGTGGGTCTCGCTTTAGCGCCGAGCGCACTCGTTCTACACATGCGCAAGAATTTTCACGGATTGAGGGCGGGTCGTTTGCAAAATGTGGCTCTCGCCCTAGAGCCGCGCACACTCGATGTAAACATTCGCAAGAACTTCACGGATTGAGGGCGAGTCGTTTTCAAACTGCGACTCTCGCCTTAGCGCCGCGCACACTCGTTAAAACAATTCGCAAGAGCTTCACGGATTCCCATGACCAACGTACCAGAAATTGCGTTCTGGAAAGATTCAGGATTATGCGGGTGCAACAATTATGTTGATTCGCGGTGTTGAAATCCAGAAAGTGGCGCCCTGGAACGATTCCGGATCGTCAAGACGCAGCAGTCAGGTTACACGTGGCCTTGAAATCCCGAGACCAATGCTTTGGCATGCTTCAGGATGTTGAAACGGTTGCCTTCCAACGAGGCAGTTCCCTCAATGGAAATGAACCGTTGTGGGGGACTATGAAGAGGGATCTTGAATGGAGGGTTAATTCCAACATCGCTGATGACTCTTGGTTTTACACTGGTCCTCCTCCTGCTCCTCCTCCTCCTCCTCCTCCTCCTCCGCCTCTCCCTTCCTAAAGGCGATCCCAAAGGCGATTCCAACGGCACGGGGCGGCGGCGGGTCACCGCAGGCGTGTTCAGGTACATGGAGGCAGCGCCTTTACAAGTCTACTCTGCACAATCAAACTGCACACTACACCTAACCTTACAATGGCATCATGGATGGGCGCGGATGCCCGGCAACATGTCTAGTGCGCGATGACTCGCCCCAAAAAACACCTGCCCCCCTTGATTCTCCACTTCCCCTTTGGGGGCGGCCATGAACTGCACGAACTGCATAACCATCATGTGGGCCATGTCCAGTGTCTCCGGGCTGAGGCCCTGGCGGCATCTCTGCGCCCATAATCCCCGCGCATTGATCGTCGTGCGTGCTGGAAACGGGGGCTGGGTAGGGGGCGGAGACCTTGACATCCGACTATGCTTCCCGGCGCAAGGCTTGCACTGGGGAGTGCTCCTGGGCCGTCTGCATCAGCCGCCCCACCTGCATTCGCATCCCGATCCACCTCTTCTTTGGCTGTGGAGGTAGGAGGAAGTCTCCGGAGGTCGCCAGATGAAAAGAGGAGGATGAATGTAGAAGAAGAAAGCACTGCGTACACATGTAAGATGCCGAAGGTCCGCGCAGATTTCTTGGATCGGAGATGGGCCCCCCTGCCCTTCAGCGCAGGGGCGGCGCTGGAGGCACTGCCACGGGGGGTCACAGTGTGACGCGAATTTCTTGGATCGGCATGCGACAGTCACACACCGATCGAAGAAATTCGCGCGGACCTCAGACAATTCATGCTGAACCAAAGAAAACAATGAAGGCCCCACCCCACCTCAACCAGCGAGAACATAAGGCTACAAGGCATCCTGCACCGCGGTGTGATATTCCCGACCCCCGAAGGTATCCCGAGGCTTTCTTAAGAAATCTTGAGGGCTCTCGCGGGATCCTAAGGGTTTCCACACGGCTTCCGATGCGTTTCATCAGGATGGCTTAGGGCGTTCCGCAGAATTCCAACAAATCTTACATAATCCCACAGATCGCCAAAGGAATCCAAAGAATTTGTGAAGGACGTCCTGAAGAAACATACGAAGGATTTCGTAGGGAATCCGATGGATTCCCGACGGACTCCGGATGATCTCCTGAGCAACTCTTGTTATTCCCAAAAAGAACACGAAATCCCAACATAAGTCTGATCAATTATTTGCACATGGAATTTAATCGGGTGCCGTAAGAACCATGGACTTCCCATTGGATTCCAAAGGATACGCGCAACCTGTGCAAGATCACTCTCATTTAGACCACCACGCGCAAACACATCAAGTACAAGACCGGTATTAAGATATCGCCCAGGGTTGGCGCCGCGGCTTGTAATTCCGCCGTGCACGGTCCGACACGCCGACCAAATGGAACTCTCGCCTGGGATTTCTTTCGATTTTCTATCGCAAGCCCAGCATTGAGACACTGAAGCGGCTACATGGGTGCCTGGCGGCTCCTTCTCAGACAAAACACTCCAACTTCGGCATCTCCTGCAACAGACACTAACCTTGCAACCATTCCTTGTGGCTCGAAAGACGGGCGGCGGCTTCCTTTGAACCGAAGTTCCCGTCCGGATAGCGGGCCCATGGGGCGCTCGTCTTTCAAGGGCCGTGCTTCGCGCAATGAGCGAGGATACTTGTAGCGACGAGTGGGCAGGGGACGACAGGAGGGTGCGTTGCAGCATCGCCGCAGCCTCTGAGCGGGACTGCCACCGGTCGACCGCCGCGCCTGGCCGGCACGCGCGGGCGCGCGCCACCGGGCCCAGGCGCGGGGCCCACCCGTTCCGAGATGGGGGGGAGGATGGGGGGGAGACGCGGGCCACCCATGTGCGCATGATCCTCCCGAGGTTTCCGAGGAGAGTGGGGGGAAAGAGCGCTGGGGCCCCTCCAGGGATGTCGCAGCAGTTGCCGACGACGGCCTCACGTGGCACCCCACGGCTGCGGATGAGAGTGAGGGGGCGGCGGGGACGTCGGCAGTCTGCGAGGCTCTGAAGAAGCCTGCCGCAGGCGCCTTGTTTTTACGAACTACACAACGAGCCCGCCGCAGGCGCATATTTTTCGTTAAGCTGATGTAGGCGGGTCGCGAATGCGTCGCGGGTGTTTCGCAAATGGGTCGCGGGCCATGTCGCGGGTGGGTCGCGGGTGCGTCGCGGGCTGGGTCGCGGGTGGGTCGCGGATGGGTCGCGGGTGGGTCGCGGGCTAGGCCCAGGGTGCGACGACGACAACACAACACACAACACGCAACACACAACAACAAGAACAACGAAAAACTATCACCACCAACGACAACAACAATTTTAATACTGCTCGCTGTTACCTGCTCGCATGCTACTCAACACGTATATCCCAAACCCTCGGCATCCGCCCTATTCGCATGATGGCCGCGTACCGGACCGAAGACCGAAAACTGGCCATGGAACCGAACCGGTCGAACCGGACCGGCCATCGACCCGAACTGTCGAACCGAACCGAACCTGCCCGGCCAACCGAACTGGCCGAACCAGAACGGCCCAACAAATCGAACCGGACGAACCGGACAGGACGCGACGGCCTGAGTCCGGGACCCCTGGACCCGAGACCCCACCTTGAAGGTCCAATATGCCCGAATTATCTCTGCAGAACTTTTATGAATTAGCGACGACAGCCTTTCCTGAATTAGCGACGACAGCGGCTTTCCAGGATATGACTAGTTTGGGGGCGAAGCTGACAGCATTGCTCACTGCGGGCACGTCGTTCCTCCTGTACAGGAGGGGACGGAGAACGAACAAACGCACAACATATCCCGATCCGAAACCGTTTGGGCTCAACTTCTGTTTTAATACATATGGCCGAACGAGTAGAGAACACCGCCACGGTTGAGAGCATGGAGAGTTTGGCGAAGTCTTGCCAGGCGGAAGCCACGCAGACGAAACTTGACCAGTCCGACGTGGACGCGATCTCGTCGCCAACAACATGGGGGTTCTGGGCAATGCCATCCAATGCACCCGTCGGATCGCTGAGCCGCAGTTGCGAAAAGCGCTCATCAAAAAGCTCGGCATCAACAAAGACGACGCCAACATGCACGCGAGACTTTTGTCGGTTGCACTGTCGCACGCCCCCCCGAAGTGGAGAGCGGCCGTAGGCGGATCGAAAATAGATCTCTACTAGAACCATCGCGCGCGCTTCGCGCGCGCTCAGGTTCTAGCCCAGGCCGGGGGCGCGCTAGAAGATCTTGGACAGCGCTATCAAGCACAGGCGCGTGACATAGTCGTGCCTCCTGAGGGCCTCTTGGAAGCCTCTTGGGGGGCCTCTGGAGGTTCTTGGGGGTCTGCCGTGGGCGTCTTGCAGACGTACATGAAGGTTTCTTGGGAAGCCTCTCAGAAGCCCGTTGGGGCCCTCTTGGGGGTCTCCTGGGGGCTTCCTGGGAAATCTCGGGGGGCCTCTTGAAAGCTTCTTGGGGGTCTTTTGGAAGCCTTTGGGGGCCTGCCGCGGGCGTCTTGGAGGCCTCTTTGGGCCTCTCGGGGGTCTCTGAAGGGCCTCTTGGGGGCCTCCTGGGGCGGGGGGGCTGGAAGGTTCAGTTGGGTTTCCCGTCTTGGGCCCCTCTTGGGGCCCTTCGGGGACGCGTTTGGGCAGTCCTGGGCGCCTCTTGGACTGTCCTGGGCCCCTCGGGGGCCGTCTTGGGGCGCTCTCGTGGGATTCGTGGGCCGTCTTGAGTCTTGGGGCGGTCGAGGGAGAGTCTGAGGTTGTAAAGGACGGTGCGAAGGCCAAAAAATCGAATATGGTAAAAAAGTACGGTTTACGAAGGGAACGGGGCTATTTTTGCTTCCCGGGGCCGTCTGGGGGGATCTCTTGGAGGGGTCTTCGAGCGTCGTGGAAGCGTCTGGGGCGGTCCGAGACGCCTGTTGAGCCGCCGGAGACCGCTGGAGGTTGTCTTGAAGGTGGCTCTGGGCGGCCTGGGGGCCGCCCAGACGGCCGCCAAGGCGCTCCGGGGGCCGACCTGGGGCCCGCCGGGGAGCGGGCTGGGCCCGACGTCCCCCCATTTGTGGTCGAGGCTGCGGCCCCGGGGCCCCCGGGCCCGGCGCGGCGTTCTACGTATACGACGAGGGGCCCTAGCAGGAGCAGGTCCCCCGCGAGACCTGCGAGCGCCCCTGCCTTGACCGGCGGGTGCGCGATGAGCCCAGGGTCGTTCTACAAGGCGTGCCGCGCGAAGGCTCCCGCGGGAATCCCGCCGAACAAAGGGGCGAAGGTCTTGGCGCCGCGCGGCAGTGGCCCCATCGGCATCGCGTCTTCGCCTGGCGGCGCCGCCGCTGCCGCCGCCGCGCCCGAGAAAAACGCGCGCGAGAAGAGCGACGAGACGAAGGGCGACGCGGAGATCTTCGCTGTCGACTGCGAGCGCGCGCTCGTGATAAGGCAAAGCGGCGGGGCGACCGCGGGGCGCAGGTTGACGCCGGGGCCCGAGGGCGCGCGCGCGGCCGAGGCGCGCGGCGGCGACAAGGAAACGGAGGTGCCGAATGTCACGCGCGAGACGTGGCCCAAGAAGAAGGCGCCGAGCCGCGGCGCGCCGCCCAGGAGGCCCGCGGCCGCGACGAAGTCTGCGGGGGCACGGCGCGAGGAGGGGCGCGCCCTTTCCGAACAGGAAGTCGACGAGGGAAAAGAGGGGGGGCAGGCCGAGCCCGACGAGGGGGGGCAGGCCGAGCCCGACGAGGTCGAGGACCTCGAGGTTCCCGCGGCCGCGCCTGAACCCGCCGCAACGACGCCGCCGGGCAGGAAATACGTCGTGACGTGGCGCAAGAGGGACTTGCGCAGCGCCGCGCGGGAACCCTTCGGCACCGAGCACAAGGCGCGCGCCATCGGGGAGAAGGCTGACTCCTACAGCAAGGCGAAGAAGATCAAGGCTGCGGAGAAGCTCGTAGAGTTGCTCCACGATGAAAAGATTTGACTGTCTGCGCAAATTTGGGCCAATATATGACGCGCGATATGACAAAACATGGCCTGGCATGACAGAACAAATTGTTGCCCTGGAATCAGGAATACACGGTGGCCCCAACTGGCGGGGCGCGCGTCCCCGCAGGTTCAACCGCGCCCTCTACGAGCGGAAGGGCAACGAGATCTCGGAGCCCCTGCGAGGCGTTGCCGCGCGGTGCACATGCAAAGGCTCGGGCAGAAGCGACGCCAGCGCTGTTCCTGCGCAGCGGCTGGCGCGGCAGACCGACTGCGAGCAAACTGCTTTGGGGGGCGGCATTTGCACGTGTGCGCGCCTTCGCATGCGCGCGCGATACAATCGAATTTCGACGGCGGCGGGCGGCGACGAGCGCGCGCTGGCGACGGCGACGGCGACCATTGCGCGCAGACAGCCACGCGCGGCCTCAGGCGCGCGCGCGCATGCACTCGCGCGCGCGCGTTGCCGCGTGCACCCAGGCCCAACGTGTTGAGATGCGTAATCGAAATTACTTGTGATATAAAAATGTGTATGTGCGCATATGTCAGTCAGCATGCAATCGACAGCTTCTGCCATAAATCTTGCTCAGCTAACTTGTTCAGTTTGCAATTCGACGCTGCAGCCCGCGTTGCGGGCGCCACAGGCTTGAGCGGTCGCGCAGCCACGCTGCCGCGAAGGGGGCGCGCGCGCGCCGCGGCGCTACGAGGGGGCTGCATGCTGCCGGCCATGCTCGTCGCCGTGCTGCCGCTGGCTCGGCGGGCCAGCAAGGCGACGGCGCGCATGGCGGCAGGGGAACTGAGGGGGGCGCGGGCAGCGCGGGCAGAGCTAGGAGTGCGGCGGGGGAGGGGGGCGCAGGAGGGGGGGGGGAGGAACGGGGGGGGGGGAAGGGCAGGGCGAGAAGGTGGAAGAGGAGGAGGAGGAAGAGGAGGAGGCGGAGGAGGGGGAGGAGGTGGAGGACAAGCTAGGTGCGCTCGCGTCATATCTGAAGTCCTACCTACCCCACCCACCCATCCCTTACCATGGCGCTGATTTTCTCTATCCGCGGACGCGTGTCGTAGCGGACCTGTGGCTCCGCGCGCGCGTGCGTAGTGGGTGGTGGTGCACGTGCGTGCGTGTGTGCGTGTGCGTGGTTGTCGTGGTGGTGGTGGTGGTGGTGGTGTGGTGGTGGTGGTGGTGGTGGTGGTGGTGGTGGTGGGTGGTGCTGGGTGGTGGTGGTGGTGGTGTTGGTACTGGTGCTGGTGCTGGTGGTGGTTGTGGTGGTGGTGTGGTGGTGGTGGTGGTGGTGGTGGCGGTGCGGCGCGGTGGTGGCGGGCGGATGGGCGCGCGAGAAAAAGGCCCGCGCTGGGGCGAGAACGCCATCCTGAACGACGGAGGCCAAACACCGATCCGAAAATGAGGCCCACGCTGCAGCGGGAGCACGATTCGGAACGATTCGGGAGCAGAAATGAGGCCGGCGCCTCAACGAGAGCAGCATTTTTGGAACAAATGACGCCGGCGCCTCAGCGAGAGTCGTTTCCCGGGATTTCCCGGGCATCCTGTGTAAAAAAACAATACGCGGAGGGTGCGCGGCCATCACCCGGACGCCATCAGGGGAAGAGGGATAATATATTCATATTGAGTAATTGTGGAGGAGAGGGAGGAGCAGGAGGGGGGCACAGCAGGGGGGGGGACGAGGAGGAACGAAGGAGGAAGGAGGAGGGGCGGTCGAGAGAGAGATCTGCCGGGCGATGGACGTCGGCCTGCGCGTTGCCCCTGCAAGCGGAGATGGCGGCGGCGGCCCGCCAGGGGGCGGCTGCCGCGGCGGCGGCGGGCGCAAACGCGGGGGCGACGCGAAGGACGAGGGCGCCGCGGTCGACGGCGACGACGAGGAGGCGGCCAACGCGCCGAGACGGCTGCGCAAAAGGCCCCTTCGGCATGCGCTCGCGCCGCCCGCCAGCGAAATGAAGACACTGCGGCGCGGAGAAGTGCATCGGCAGCGGCCTGTGCCATTCGAGCAAGTGCCAAGATTGGGGCAGGGCCAACAGCCACCGCGCGGCGACCTTCGGCCTGCGCGAGGCGCTGAAGAAGACGCAGGGCGCGAAGAGGAAGAACAAGGGCGAGAAAGGGGGGGCAGCGCTGCACCTAGAAACCACGAGACGCGAGTGATTATCGATCGATCGACCGGTAATTATTCGATCATGCGCGTTGCCGTTCTGCGCGGGGGCGCCCCTCCTGCGCGGGAAGGGCGCCCCCCCAGTTCAGGAGGGCGGCGCCCAGGCGGTGGAAGGACATCAAAGAGAGCGAGGAGCAGGAGATCGCAGAGCACGGGCGCATTTTCGAATCCCCCGGGCCCAAGCCGACGGGGCCCGCGACTGGCCCGGCGCGAACTCCCATCGCGCACTTCAACGTCGAGCCGATATCCCCCGGCGACACTACGCCCCAGAGTTCCCCGAAGCCAGCGCCGCAGAGCGCGCCGGCGCCGCCGCCGCCATCGCTGAAACCGCAGCCTGGCCCGCCAGCCAATCCACCGCCCATCGCACCTCGTGCGCGCGTGCGATCGAAACAGTGGGCGCGCCATCCGGACTGTCAGCCTCGTCGTCCGAGTCGAAAGTGAAGGTTAAGGACGAACGCCCGCTGGCCCCCGAGGTTGAGGAGGCGGCAAAGAATCCCAAGACAGAAAGGGGGAGACAATCGCCCCCGCCCCCCCCCGCCCCCTGGGCCAGACGCGGCGGATGGGCGCGGCGAGGGGGGGGGGGGGGGGGGCAGGTCGGGCGCGTTGTTTTTTCCGATCCAGGAATGATTGGTCTGGGCCGCATAAGCCCCGCTGCGCGAGCGCGGAGGCCAGCTGGCGGCGAAGGGCGAAGCTTCCAATGGGGACAATGAGAAGAGGCTGCGGTCGGATTACTCGCGGGAGATCGAGGGCAGCATTAATGTTCTGGGCAACTGCGTGAACGAGCGCTACTGCAATATCGCCGCGGCAGAGCAGGCGCACGCCATGGGCGCGAAGAAGCTGCCCGCCCTCCAGAGCCAGCGCGCCGACGCGAATGAAATGCTCGAATGCTCGAACACCAACTGGCAGGGTCGAAGTCTTGCAAAGCGCAAGTATTCCGAGCTCCTCGAGCACGCTGGAGGCTCCGGCGCGCGCAGATAGGAGGGGCGAAGGGGGAGAATGGAAGGGAAGGGGGTTGAGGAGGGAGAACAGCAGGAGGATATTGTAGATCAAGGAGACGTTGTCTATATACGTGCTACTTTATATCCTGGTGGCCCTCGCTGGCTATATCGGCGCAGCCGCGTGCCTGAACGGCGAGTTCGCTGCTGCTGCGCCCTTGCAAAATATCGCAATCGCATTATCGTTGGCCCTCCTTCGCAGGAGGGCCACCGACGTCGGCGCGTCGTCGCCGATGTCTCCCACAGCGGCTTTGGGCCCCGAGGTCCCCAGATTCTCCGAGGGCAGACGTGCTCGGACAATTCTCAAAAGCCAGACGCGGGCAAGCTGGCGACGACCAATGCGCTCACCTGACCCCGGGCCCAGTCGCTCCTGGACGACGACCGCGCGGGAGGCCACCGAGGAGTGGGCGACTTGACCAGCCGCCGAAGAGCGGGCAGGGAGGGCGTCGGCAAGTGGGCGCACGCCGGCGGCAATGCATCCAGGAGGCTGCGGGGGCAACTTCTTCGAGGCAGTCAGTGGCCCAAGACGCATTTCGCAAAAGTCCGCTGTTGGAGCAGGAAGCGCAACTGCGAGCAGAGGGAGTGGGTCGCTTTCGGCGCGCCGCGCGAATGCCTTGCCCAACTGGAGCAACGCGGCGCGTTGGAAAAACTGGATGACACCAGCGGTCTGGATAGGGTTGGGGAAGAGTCACGTGCAACGCTGCCCCTCGGCAACGCAAGTCGGCTCGATGACCCCCGCAGGTCTGCGGGCCGACGGCGCCCCGTGCCAGCGGGGCCGCGACCAGTCAGCGGAGACCGAGTGCTTGAATATGCCAGGGCTGCCCAAAACGACGGAGGCGCACAAACTACGCGCGCCCGTCGCTGAGCTGATGGAGGCCTCCATGAGCGCGAACACGCGGCATGACAGTTGCAATGCGATGTCTTGGAGCATCTGATCACGGCTACAGGCATGCACCCCGCGGCCCGCCGCGACGGCAGAGCTCGGTTGAAGTCTGACTTTCGCAGGAGCAAGAAGGCAGGTGCTGATCTAAGCTGCAGGTCCGCGCTGCTGGCGCAGACGCGCGCAAGTTGGGAACGCTGGAAACAAGTGCTCGGGTTCCCGCCGATCAGCGAGAAGGCGGGGCGCTGCTGGAGGTGCCGCGCGACGCGCCCCGCATTCCTCGTCTCCTTCCCCCGAAACCCTGCCCCCCCCGCCTCGCCCGCGCGGGCCTTCCAGCCAGAGCGCGCTGGCAGCGCGACGCCGCGGCGGAAAAATGGGCGCGCGAAGACGCAGTGATCCAACGCTGGATGGGGCAAGGTCTGACAATATCGCCAGCGGCGTCAACCCCGCGGGTAGACCAGTCGGTCTGGAGAACCGATTGGTTACATGCCTTTGATTTGGGCGCGGCCGCAGAATGGTCGGAGCACGTGTTCTTCAAGCTAATGCACGTGAGCCAGTTTTCTGGTCGCACGTACGACGAACGGTGCAAGGAGTCATGGGATCGCCTGGGCGTTGAGTGCGAGCGGACACCAGAAGCGGATTGAGCCCACCCCTTGACCATGAAGACAATCCGACACAAGCAAAAAACACTGCGCGTTGCAAGGCAAGCTGCCGTTATCCGACACGTGGTGCCCTTTGGGAAAACGCTCGCCGACGACGAGTGTCGTCGTGGAGGCAGCGGTGAGACATGCTATGCTTCATGTGTCTCGGCGTCACCTTTGCTTGCGAAGTGGTAGCATAAAAAAGGAACAGTTCAGCATGGCCAGTCGATCAAGCACGGCCAGAAATGCGCCGCCCTGCGCGGCGTGCGCCCAAGAGTGCATTACATGAAACCGGATACTTATCAATTGCTCGAGATGGGCTTAGAAGCCCCGCAGGGGCATCAGCCCGACACATGCTGGACCTACGGAGACAAGGACTAAGGGGGCACGGTCGCTCACTTCGCCAAGCGTCGCGGCAGCGCGATCGCGCCCAAAGGATTCAGCATCGCATTGATGTCCAGGTTTGTCTCGCAGCCTTTCGCGCGGATCTTGTGTTGAAATCGCTTCGGCATTCTCAAATACAGAGGTCGTCTTCCCGAACTTGTCACGAAATTCACCTGACATTAACATGGAGTCAACATTAACATCGCAGGGGACCTCTATTTTCAATTGGAGCAGTTGAGTAATTTAGCTAGCTAGAGCACATTGGACCCTCAAGGCAGGACCCTCATGGGACCTGCCAAGACCCCGAGACCACAGGACCCCCATGACCCGAGACCCCAGAACCCGAGACCTCAGGACCTACAGACCCAGCACCTGCAGACCCCCTGGAGTTTGGGAGTTTTGGGAGGTCCTGGGCCAGGACCTCCCAAAACTCCCAAACTCCAGGACCCCCAGACACCAGACCCCAGGACCCCATAACCCTCAAACCCCAGGACCTCCCAACCTCCCACGACCCCGGCTCCCGGGTGTCGGGGGGGGGGGTCCGGACCCCGGAGAGGTCTGGACAACGGGGGGTCTGGACGCCGGGCGGCCCGGACTGGGGGAGGTCCGGACTGGGGCGAATCCGGACCGGGGGGGTGGTCCGAACCCCCGGGGGGTCCGTACCCGCAAGGGGGGTATGGCCCTACATGCCGCGCGTACAGTTGGCGCAACCCCCAAAACAGGCGGAGAGAGAGGATGGAACACGAGAGAAATCAGCAGGAGGGGGGGTAGGAGAAGGAAAGACGTGGCAGAACCAAATGGGCAGATCGGGCGGGTAGACCCTGTCTGACAGGCGGGTCGGGAAGGCGGGCCCAGGTGGCCAGGTCGAGCAGGCGGGCTGCCGAAGCGTGAGCATTAATCGCGAGGAAACTCGAAGCGTGAGCATGAATCGTGAGAAAGGCCCGAGCGACAGCATGATTCCTAAGAGTTGGAGGCGCGACGCTTGAATCAATTGCGCGAGAATCCCACGCGAGAGGCGAGAGCGCGATGTCTGAATACATTGTGAGGAAGCCCCGCGCGATAACGCGATTTGGGACTTAAGTTTGAGGGGTGACAATCGGCAGCCGTTGTTGATGCTGCTGCTGTTGTTGTAAATATTGTTGTTAATGTTGCTGTTGCTGCTGTTGTTGTTGTTGGTGTTGTTGGTGTTGTTGCTGCTGTTGTTGTTGCTGTTGCTGCTGTTGTTGTTGTTGAAACCTCACTATTGAAGAATAAGTATAATTGATCCCTCCTCCGGTAACATGTGTGCCTTTTCCATTAAAGTGCCCCTCCCAGGGTTCGCGCCGTGTTTTTTTCAACCAAATATTCCTGCCCAAATTGCGACCCTGGACCCCGGACTACAACAACAACGGCTCCCGCCTGATATTTCCTCGCAATTTGCTGAGAAATCGCGTTCTCCTTTGTGACTTTCACGCAGTTTGTTCAAGCGCCACACCCTCGCCATGCAGGGCGACAGCGCGATTCCCAAATAAATCTCGTGAGGGGACCCATAGCGAGAGCGTGATTCCTGTGTCGAGGTCGCGGCGCCTGAATGAATTGCGAGGAAGTCCCAAGCGACATTGCGATTCCTGACTGTCGTAAGCGCGATGCCTGACAGCGCCATAGTGACAGCGCCATTCTTCTACTATACATGGCAAGCCAGTATCAAGTGGGAGCCGCTGTTGTTGTAAACCGGGGGCAAAAGGCATGATGTGAGCAGGGAGACTTGCCCCGGTAAAATCGCAGCGAGCTCCGGGAGGGGCACTTCACTTGAAAACTACGTATGTTACACAAATGCGAAAGTCCTACATAATTTACCAGGCAGTCTCGGGCGAGATCGCGATTCCTACGTGAATTACGAGGAAGCTTCAAGCGAGAGCGCGATTCCTGCTCTCTCGTGTGTTCCATCCTCCTCTCTCCCCCTTGTCTTCTATCCGTCCTCTCTTCCCCTGCCTGAAGTGCTGCACGACATACACGTCACAGGTAAGAAGCATATTCCTCCAAGGCATGCGATCGGGGACGACTGTGGGTATCGAGAAATTGGGATATACGTGTTGAATGAATGGTACGCAAGCAGATAAGAACGAACAACCTTAACATGATTGTTGTTATTGTAGTAGGCAAAAGGGGCCCAAGACACAAATCTGAAACTCAAAACTTCCCGGGTAACAAAAAAAAGAGCAAGCTCCGGAAAGGGCACCCGAATGGAACAAACATAATGTACCCTGGATGTGGGGATCAACAGTGATGATTCTTTAGAAATCAGGAGCTCCACAACAGCAGCAGCAAACAACAACAACAACAATAAGAAGAGCAGCAGCGTAAGCAGCGGCAACAAGAACACACCCAACAACGACAACAAACAAAAAACAAACAAACACCCCACCGACATCAACAACACCAGCAACAATAACAACAGAAACAACAACACAACAACAACAGCAACAGCAACATCAACAACGATGACGACGACGACATCAACCATCTTAAGACTGTTTGCTCCAATCTGCTCACGGGCCATCCAATACGTCCCTCCCGCTCTTCCTCCTCCTCGGGCTGCTCCCTCGGCGGCTATGCCAGCGCCAGTGCCTGGTGCAGAGGGGAGACTGGGGCTGCGGCGCGGGGCCTGGAGGAGGGGGAGGAGCGGATAAGGACAGATACAAACAAAAATGATAGTAAGGATGCGCGATGCGCGTGCAGGCCCCTTGGACGCGCATGGTCCAGCTTCTCGAGCGGGGCTGGCCATCGAAAGTGGTTCAGGATGGACCAAATATAGAGAAGGATGCAAGGGTACCCTTGGGAAGGTTACCCATCCTTACCATCGGCTTCGACTGTATAAGAACATGGTCAATCGCAACACCGTGAAGCCCAGAGTGAGGGATGGGACGCGTCCCTCGGGGGAGGGCGATCGCGTCAAGGGGCCCACCCGCACCTCGAGCGCTCTGCCTGCGGCGCCCACGCAGAGTGCGACAGAATGCCTGTGCATTCCAACTGTGCTCGTTGACGTGCCAACCGCCACGTCCAGTCAAAACTGATAGCAAGGATGCGCAATAAGGATGCAAGCCCCGTGGACGCCCATGTCGACCCTATTCGAGCGGGGCGGGCGGTCGAGTGCTTAAGGATGGACCGAAGAAGTAAGGATGCAAGGGTGCCCTTACGAAAATGACCCATCCTTCTAATCGGTTTCGACTGCACCGCATCAGGAGGACCATGCCACAACCCGGCAGGCAACGACACCGCAGGGGAAACGCAAGGAGGGGAGAACGACTGGCGAGAGGGGCGGGAGAGCCTACGGAGCCAAGAGAAGAGGCGAGGGCGCAACGTCTAGGGCAGCGGAAGGGAGGAGAGGCGAGCCGACAGGCGAGCAACGGATGGTGTCGTGGCATGAGCAGGAGGAGGCAGGAGCGGTCAGGATCGAATCGATAAATCGGATCGGCTGGGAGCGTGGATCGAGTCGGGCCGCATCGGCACGGAGTCGAAATCGAATCGGATCGGCCTCACCAAGATGCACAACAGCGCAAACATCGGGCAGCATCGAATCGTCGGAATCTCCTGATCGAATCGGATCGAGCGGGGCCGATCCGATGTCGAATCGGATCGATCGGATCGAAATTGACCCTGAGAGGTGAAAGGGGATGGAAAAAGGAAGCCCGTGGCCTTCTCGTCGCAGAAGTCGTCGCCCCGGCCGCGCGCAACCTCCCTCCTCCACTCGACGTACGCCTGCGGGCGCTGGGGTAAGGGGATGGACGAGGTTTGAGAAAATGTGGGCGTGGAACAGACCGCCGCTGAAGATAGAGGTGAACATCCCTGCATAAGCATGCACTTCCGGAGATCTTCGCAGATGCCTTGAATCGGCGCCAGACTCCCCCGCGTGCAGCGCGCAAAGGGCGGCGCCAGAGGCGCTTCCAGTCGGGAAGATAATGGGTGCAAAGACTGACGGCAGTTGCTCTTCGTTTTGAACAAGACTCGCTGTCGGTATCTCCGCGGACGGTGTCCACTTGAGACAGAAGGCCGCCTGCCCAACAGCGGCCGCTGTTGGCTTTGGACAGCAGTTGTTGTTGGTTATTGTACTCATTTGTTCCGTACCCATGTCGGGCGTCCAAAAAACAAGGGGTCCAACGCCGATCCAACCAATACGTGCGGAATTCTGGAAGCTTATGATTACGCAGGTGTTTGAAGGACACAGGTCTGCGCAGAGAGGAACGCAAAGGCTCAGGGCCCAGGGCGCTGCGCGCGGCGGATCAAGGGGATGCGAACAAAAAAGCCGTGTGCTTTCTCCACGCCCCATCGTCCAGCTCTCGGCCTGCTTGCTTCTGTTCCGCATCCCCGCGCCCGGTTCTTCACCCCCCATTGTTCGCTGGCGGCGCACGGGCCCGCCCCAGACACGCGACGTCCTGAGCTCCCCGACGTCCCGACCCCCCCTTTCTCCGGGACCGGCTCCTCTGCCCGAGTCGTCTCCTGACGGTCCCGGGGCCCGGCGAGGCCCGAGACCGCGCACGGCGAGAAACACCTCCCGCCCCTCGAGTGTCTTTTGGCGGCGGCGCGAGCACATCTCCGGGCTCGCCGGCGGCGCGCGGGCCCCCGGTGGGCGCCGCGGGCCCCGGCGGCGCGCGGGCCCCGAGCGCGGCGGCCAGCCGCTCCGCGCGGCCGGGGCCCGTGAGCAGGGCCGCCGCGCCCAGGGCGTCGCCGTCGGCCAGGCCCACGAGGCCGTCCACCAGGACGCAGCCGGCCGGCGGCGCGCACGGGCCGGGGCGGGCGGCGGGGGGCGGGCCGCCGGAGGAGGGCCCCTGGGGCCCAGAGGGGGGGCTGGAGGCAGGCCTCCCGCGGAGGCGGCTCGGACCAGAGGCCGAGCCAGAGAGGATCGGGCGGCAGCAGAGAAATCCGGACGGGGAACATTCGCTGTCCTTTTCTCGCGGGAGGCCCTCATCGGGCCCCGGGACCGTCGAGAAACGACTCGGGGTGAAAAGCCGCTCCCGGGGAAAGGGTCGAGACTTCTGAGGCTTCCTGCGGAGGCTTCTTGGACCAGATTAGGGCGCATGTCACAGTGCTTTGTGTCCTTCTTGGAGGAATGCGTTCGACCCGAACGTACAATATGACCATATTGTAGTGGATCGTTTCCCGAGCGGTATGGCCAGAGAGCGCGCGCCACGGAGCTTATTCTACAAGATTTCTCGGCGCGCGCGACGCCCCTTGGGGGGAGCGACGGACACATAGTATTAGTATGGTGGGGTGGCGCCGATCCCAAGTGGGGCCCAGGGCACGAAGTGCATGGGGTGTGGACGGTGGACGGAGGTCGGTCCAGCTCAGACTCGTATACCGACCTGATCCGACGGACAATCTCAGATTGTCCGTAAGAGCATCCCTGACCAGAAGCTGTCTCCTGCGGCGTCATCCCCCTCCCGGCCCAGGGGTGGGACACGCCAAGTTGATCCCAGATATTTGAATATCTGCGTACAAGTCGGCGCCGCTCATGGCGCCAATCGAGGTAGAGTACACGAACACATAACTCCCAGCCACCACCGAGGCATCGCCGATGCTCTAGCGACCCGCCCAGATCGCGCCGCCTCGGCGAAGCATCGGCAGTGCAGCTCGATCCTCCGACCCCATTTGGGAGGCTTGGATGGGCGGCGCGCTGCTGTGCAGTCCGCCAAGTCGCAGCGGCACCGGGAAGCCTGCAGTCCTCAACATGAGAGACCCTTCGCGGCGATCCCCCCCCGCTTTCGTCCCACCCCGCTGGTGCGCGCTCCTCACCGGGATCCCGAGGCGCACGCTGCCCGTGGCGACGAGGGATGGAGAAGGAGGAGGAGGGGGAGGAGGAGGGGGAGGGGGAGGGGGAGGGGGAGGGGGAGGAGGAGGAGGAGGAGGAGGAGGAGGAGGAGGAGGAGGAGGAGGAGGAGGAGGAGGAGGAGGAGGAGGCCCCCTCGCCCTCCGAGAGGTCCAGCCGCCCCTCGCCCCGCCCCCTCGCGCGCGCCGCCGAGCTCGGGCCGATGGCCCGGCCTGCGCCGCTGTCGTCGGCCAGGTCGAGGTCGTCCAGGACGGCGAACGCCTCCACGCCCTCCGCGTGCGAGCGCAGCCACGCCTGCACTTCGCTCGCGCGCCCGGCGCGCCCGAGGAAGGGCGTGACGCCGCCTACCGCGACGCCCAGGCCGCCCAGGCGCCGCTCGGCCTCTTCCAGCAGCGCTGGCCGCAGTCGCCACGTGGAGGAGAGGACCACCAGTGCGCCCGTGGCGTCGACCAGCCGCCGGAGTCGCTCGACGCAGACGGGGCGGAAGCGGCCGTCGTCGCCGCCGCCGTCCTCGCTGGCGGCGTCGTCCACGGTGACCGGGTGCAACACCCCGTCGATGTCCAGGAAGATCACGCGCTGCAGGGCGCGTTCGGCCGCGCCCGCCATCCCGGCCAGCGCCGCGGGGGCGGGGGGGAGGGGCGAGGGCTAGGTCGATCGGGGGCCCAAGGGAGGATAACTAGATGTATGGATTCCTGGGGGGTCGGCTGTCTGGTTTTGAGATGCATGTGCACATACGGATTATGCAGATGTAAGTACATCATCTACACATTTGTATGGAAAATGTATGCTCGCGCTCCCCCCAAACACCCCACTCAAATCTACTTTAGATTCCCGTTCATAGATTAGATGTCTTCCTCCTCCTTCTCCTCCTCCTCCTCCTCCTCCCCCTCCTCCTTCTCTTTTCCTCATCGTCTTCCTCTTTCTCCGCATCTCATCCTCTTCCTCCTCCTCCTCCTCCTCCTCTCTTCTCCTCGCCGCGTCCTTTTCTCAACCTCTCTCTTTTCCTCTGTCTTTAATTTCCTCTTCCGTCTCCTCTGCCGAATCGCCCTCGCCATCACGACCGCAGTTATTGGCATCACCAGCCGGCAATGCAGCACAGGCAATCGTAAGAGTTCTGGTGGGAGCGGTACTACGGGCTGCAAGGCGCACTGTGAGAGCATCTGTAATAGAATCAAGAGAAATGCCGATTGGCTGTATGAGAGGGAGCAATACGTTATGTAGCAAAAGTTACATTGAAATCTGCATTCATTTCTGTAATAAACTTCGTGATAACAAACTGTCACGTGATATGTAGCAGGAGCTGCACTGGGAGTCGAAATACCATTCCAGATGTAGTGGCTGAGCTTAGCTGTGATCGGATCTGGATTCATTGCTGCCGTAATAGCTGTGGAAAGAGAAATTGCACAAGACATTGGGAATAGGAGTTGTAGGACCTGATGTAAGATCTCGTAAGAGCTGCGCCGGGAATTCTACATCCCACTCAAATAATAGTTGCAATGGGAACTGTAGTCAATGGTACGTCTGGGAAGTGCAATAGGAGATGCAATGCTACGAATACGCAGGAAAAACGGGAACTGTGGTGAGAGCGAGACTGCTGGCTACACGAAGACCTGCACCAAGAACTGCAGATGCAGGCGCATTGAGAGCTGCACTGGGATATGCACTGCTGCTTCCCGTTGGATTTGTAGCAGGACAGCCACTAGGCACGCTGTACTACTGGCTGTCGTGGTATTTGCAGTAAGAGCTGCTCTGAGGATATGACTCGGATGTGTAAGCTACTCTGTAGCAGGCGACGTAGTATTCAATTGAAGGGGAACTTTACTGCTGGTCGCTGTTGCCGCAAGTGTTGTATGAGTTGTCGGAACTGTAGTGGCAGGTGCCTCAGGAGCAGATGTGAGGAACTGTGCAACTGGAAGTAGCTGGAGCTGCATCACAATCTGTTAGAGGAACTGTAGGTGGCAGTAGAACGAGCTGTAGTGAGGGTTGATGTGATACAATGAAAGCTGCCCAATTTGCTGGCTGTGCTAAGGAACTGCAGTAGGGTCTACAATAATACATGCAGTGCAACGTTCAGTAGAAGCGAAAACGAGAGCAATACTACTGGACGCATTAACACATCATTCAACATGTAAGGGAAACGCGCCGGAGCCGGTGCGCAGATCTGTAGAACTGGTTGCAATTAGGATGCAGTTGGAAAAACTGTGCTACTGGCTGTAGTGGCATTTGCGAAACGAGCTGCGATAGGATATGTAATGTGGCGTGTGGAATGAATGCACGCGGAGCTGTAGCAGGAGTTGAAATGAGAGCTGTACTACTGGCTGTGGTAGGATTTGTTGCAGGAGCTGACGTATTCTCTGGAGCAGGACATGTTGTGGGAATTGTCGGATCTGCAATGGGAACTGTTGAAGGAGCTGTCGCGGGAGCTGTAGCGGAAACTCTGCACGAATTGCGGCCCGACGTCTAATGAGAGCCGTGATACATCCGAGTTTGGAGCCCCTCCTCCTCGCACTCCTGCCGCCGCCTGCTCGGCCCTTCGGGCGGACGCGTGCCGCACTGGTCCCACTGCTCCTCTTCCTCTTCCTTCTCCTCTTCCTCTTCTTCCTCCTCCTCCTCCTCCTCCTCCTCCTCCTCCTACTCGTCCCTCCACTGGCAACATGACGGCCGAAACGTGCGAACAAAAAACCCGTCTTGATTGTTTTTGTCAAAGCGCTGAAGCTCTGGGGAGGGGGATGCGGTTCGCCCCGTGCTCCAGCCCCCGGGAGGCGTCGCAGCAGCCGCGCCTCGCCGAGAGGGTTCCGGGATCGCCCCGATCGCCCCGAACGGCCGACGGAGGGTGAATATGTTTCTTCTGCTCCTTCATGTCCCCCCAGGGACGCTGCGCAAGGCCAGAAAGCATGTGGAAAACATGTGAAAGCATATATTAGAAAAGATATGGCCCAGATGAATTCAAAAGTTTAGAAAAGGGAAAGCCATGTGAGAACACACCGCGCCACGAAACGTCAATAATATATATATATATATATATATATATATATATACACATGTATATATGTATATATATATATACACATATGTATATAAAGGTGTTGGCCAAACAACCTGGTGGGACAAACGCTAATCCATACGTGGCACCCCGCAATTGCGGATAAGAGTGAGGGGGGCGGGCGCGGGCGACGCGGGCGTCGAGCCGGCGGACCTCGCGGCCCTCACCTTCCCTGTCGATGGCGCCCTCCTCCTCCTCCTCCTCCTCCTGCTCCTCCTCCTCTCTTCCTCGTCCGCGTCCTCGTCCTCATCGTCGTCGTCGTCGTCTTCGTCTTCGTCCGCCTCCTCCGTTCTTGGCTTGTTCAGTGAAGGTAATTTGGGTCGTGGGTGGGTCGCGGGCTCTCCACATCCACCTGGAAAGAATTCAAAAACAGCCCGCCGCAGGCGCCGGAAAATTTCATTTGTACACTGCACGCGGTTTGGGTCGCAGGTTCTCCGCCTGGAACGAATGCAAAAGAAACCCGCCGCAGGCGCCGAAATTTTGGCTTGTTCAGTGAACGTAGTTTGGGTCGCGGGTGGGTCGCGGGCTCTCCACCTCCACCTGGGAGGAATTCAAGAACAGCCCGCCGCAGGCGCCGGAAAATCCCACCAGCCCTCTGGGCGTAGGTGGTCTAGAGCAGATCCTCTTCCACCCCTCCCTCTTCCCCCTTGGGGAGGGGTTTACCCCTCCCCCTACCCCCTCCCCTGGACCTGGACGGGGGGGGCCGCGGGTAGTTAGAGCGTCCCAGATGGCCCAAGACGGCTCCAAGAGCGCCTCAGAGAACCCAAGATGAGCTCCAAGATGGCTCAAGATAGCGCAAGATCGCTCGAGATGGCTCCTAAGATGGTTCCAAGAAGCCCAAAGACGGCCCCAAGATAACTCCAAGTGGCCAAACAGCTCCCCAAGGAGGCCCCGAAGAGGCCAAAATCGTCCCAAAACCTAAGGAAAATCAATGATTTTTGCTTTCTCGCCTTTTCGCTTCCGATGGCCATCCGAGGCCTGGAGATGGCTCCAAGATGGCCCAAGAGGGCCCCAAGAGAGCCCCAAAAGAGCCCCAAGACGGCCCCAAGAGCGCCCAAGAGCACTCCAAGAGCGTTCCAAGAGGGGTCCAAGAGGCGATTTTAGGGGCTTCCGAGGGGGGGCGCTAATTAAACCCCCCCTCTTGTTTGATCGATCTCCTCCAAGATGGCCCCAAGAAGCGCCCAGGAAGCCCCAAGAGGTCCCAAGATGGCCCCAAAATGGCCCCAAGAGGCCCCCAAGAGGCCCCCCGGAGGCCCCCAAGAGACCCCCAAGAGGCCCCAAGAGCCCCCCCAGATGCACCCAAGATGCTCCAAGAGGCCTCGGCGAGAATGCCTAATCATTGATTCTACACAGGTTTTAGCCACATGGAGGCCTCTTGGGGGGGGGCACGGATTAAGATGACTCCAAGAGCGTCTGGGAGAGCCCAAAATGACCTCCAAGATGGCTCAAGATATCCCAAGATGTCTCATAATGGCTTCCTCTGTGTGCTGCCCACTTCTCTGATCGAGGCAATTCCTCTGGGCATCGTTTCTGGATGGGCTGGTGGGGATTCGCGAAGCGACAACAATTTCATTTGTACACTGCACGCGGTTTGGGTCGCGGGTGGGTCGCAAGTTCTTCACCTGGAACGAATGCAAAAGAAGCCCGCCGCAAGCGCCGAAAAATTTTGGGTGGGTCGCGGGGTGGGTCGCGGGTGGATCGCGGGTGGGTCGCGGGTGGTCGCGGGGGGTCGCGGGTGGGTCGCGGGTGGGTCGCGGGGTGGGTTGCGGGTGGGTCGCGGGTGGGTCGCCGGTGGGTCGCGGGCGGGTCGCCGGGGGGGTCTCGGGGTGGGTCGCGGGCGGGTCGCGGGGTGGGTCGCGGGTGGGTCGCGGGTGGGTCGCGGGTGGGTCGCGGGGTGGGTCGCGGGTGGGTCGCGGGGTGGGTCGCGGGTGGGTCGCGAGTGGGTCGCGGCGTGGGTCGCGGGGTGGGTCGCGGGGCGGGTCGCAGGTGGGACGACGACAACAACAAACAACAAACAACAAACAACAAACAACAAACAGAAACAGCAAACAACAAACAACAAACAACAAACGACAACGACAACAACAACAGCAACAACAACAACAACAATTACTAGCACGTGGGGACACACCGTTCTCACCAGTGCCAGGGTTTTCATAGGAGGCGGGCAATACCCCCACTTTGTGGGGGGGCCGGTTCAAGCTCTACCAAATTTCCAAACGACTCTTCGCCACCACCCACACCCAGCTTCCCGCCCTATGACGTTCGGACACTTCACTTCGTGGCATGCGGACGACCGTGGCTACTATTCAGGGCCCCGCGGCCGACGACGACGGCGTGCGCGCGCGAAGAAAAAACGAATGTGTCCCGCATGGTATTATTTGACAGGGATGATGGCCCTGGCAGGTGCGCAACCGTTGTTGCAGAAGTTCGAAAAAGTTGCTCGCAAAAGCCCGTTTGACAGAAATGATTAAAAAGTGTTGGGTTTCCTACGAATCCGCAAGAGCGCGCGGGATGAAATTTTGACATTTTTTTTTGAAAAACCATTGGTTTTTTGATGTTTTTATGTTAAAATCGTTCCGAACACTAAGCTTTTGGAAGGATTTCGTCTTGCGCGCGCGAATGTCCACTTTACCTTATTTTTTGCAAGGGATTCTTGAAGTTTGGTTATGTTAGAACAAGAAATGTCCACTTTAGCTTATTTTTTGCAAGGGAAAACCGATCGTAACAACACAACCTGATCCGGACTCCCCCGTTTTGCCTGAGACTTCCTCACGAAAATGATGAAAATGAGGCTGCGGCCTAGGCGCGGCGGGGGGGTCGTGCACCAGGGGCCCCAACAATCATTATTCTTTAGAAGTAATAATCTTCAACAACAACAACAACACCAACAACAACAACAGCACCAACAACACCAACACCAACATCAACACCACCACCACCACCACCAACAACAACAACAGCATCAACAGCAACAACGAGAATCCGCATCGCGGAATTCCACTTCAGCCACGCACCTTGGGACAGTGAATGACCGTTCGGTTCAGCCCCCTCACTCTGACAATTGCAAAAGGTGTTGGTGAGGAAGCCGTGTGCAAACATAGATAAACCATGCGTGCTTTAGCAAGTTTTGGCGTGGAAGCCATTGGGAAAACACAAGCAATCCGGATATGTTCGCAATATTCTGCAAGAAGCAGGGTCCCGCAAGGAGGTGGGGATCAGGGGGAGTAGGCTTGGGGGGGCCGTATCCAGAACATTTGATTACATATGCTTTCACATGGATGCTTTACCAAAGCCTTGAGAACGAGCTGGGTGTTACGTGTTTTCGCGGGGCTCCTGCACAACACCTTTTTACACGTGTCACGGTTATCTGTGGTGTCCGAAGTCTTCCTGCCTAGCGTAACGTCCCTGCGGGGAGGGGGGGCGCGAACGAGGAGAAGGAACAGGAGGAAGAGAAGGGACGCCCGTCCCACGAAAACCTGGACACGTATGGGTCACCTGTGTTGTCACAGGGCGCCCCATGTATGGATGATATGTGTTGACACTGGACTTCTTCACCACAACCTTCAACATTACATGGACTATCAATGTTGCCACTAGGATTCCCAACGGACAGGTTGGAAATTGGTGGGGCGCAGTTTTTTTTTTAAGAACTTCTCTAAAACAACAATCCTTGTATGACATCACCGAAACAAGCCCTTCTGTAGAAAACCCTACCGAGAGGACATACTTTCGCACGACCGCCTCAAGGGAAATCCTTTGACCCGGCCATTTTCGCAGGCGAGCGAGGAGGAAGAGAAGAAGTGGGGAGGAGGAGGAGGAGGCGGAGGAGGAGGAGGGCGAGAGGAATAATGCAGGGTGGGAGGAGGAGAAGGAGAGGAAAGATCGCAGAAGACACACGAGAAGAAGACGAATGAACTGTTCGTTGTCTCTGGTGGCGCGGGAAAGGTGTTTTGGGGGGGGGCAATCTCTCTCTCTCTCTCTCTCTTCTCTCCCGCCCTGTCTCTCTCTCTCTCTTTCTGTATATGTGTGTGCGTGTACGTCACAGATATATCCCCACTTGCTAATATCGGTGGCGGCTCTCTCAAACCAACTTGTTTATATTGGTTGTGCTGATGTTCCTTGAGGGGCTACCCACCTCGACGCACACATCGATCTCTCCATTATTTCGCGAGCGACAACTCCAGAATATAGTGCGCACTTGGCACCAACAATTGTGTTGTGAAGTAAAAAAACGCGTGGCCCATAGTCGGCCACGATGTTGGGCCTTGCTCAGCCTTGGCAAGCTTTGTTAAGCACTGCGAAGCGTTATGCTCTGCTCAGCTTCGCTGAGCTCTGCTGAGCCTTACGAAGACTTGATAAGCCTCAAAGTTGCACTCTTCTCTGCGGTCGCATCAAACATCTTCCATCCAAGGGGGCCCCACAGAGGCCCCCGAGGCGCCCCCAAGAAGCCCCCAAGAGGCTTCCAGGAGGCCCCCAAGAGCCACCCAGATGCCCCCAAGACCGCTCCAAGGGAACCCTTCTAGGCATGCAGAGAAAAGCATGAAAATAGAAGCCACCATAGAACTTCCCTTCGTTCCTTCCTCCTCTTGGCGGTGGGCGGAATGGATCATCGGGCCTCTCCTCTCCGAGGGCGGCCTGCAGCATGCACAGGTGGTCCGAGCAAAAGCCCTTGTTGAAACACGCTTTGGGATCCTGCGGCGGGGGGGGGGACGAATAGTTTTTTCACCGCAGAGAACGGCGGCAACAGCAGAAGGGAGAAGTCCGCTGCGCCTCGTGGCGGCTATCCCTGTCCACACTGAAACCGACACAACACTAACGCCCGCGAAGGCCGACTGGACACTTTACCGCAAGTGCCATGACAGTAGACTGGGCCCGTGCGAAGGGGGCCGGAAAAGCAACCTGCTGGCGCGGGTGGATCAAACGAAATGCGTGTCCCCAAGAAGATACGACACATGGGAAACATGTTGCACAACCTAGTGCTTGCGACACCGGACGTCGCGTGCGCTGTTGGTGTTTGTCGTTCACTCCCCACTGCACCATTTAATATTGGCCACTGTCCAGGGTCTCCGAAACAGCTCGGCGGTACAGCATGTGTCCGTTAGCTTGTGATATTCCCACAGCTCCTTCCCTATGCCGCCAACAAACATTACATGTGAGGGGAACGGGGAGGGAGATGCAGAAGCATGCGTGTGAAGATCAACTGAAAATCATGCAAGACTCTGTCGAGGTACGGAATTTGTATGCGGTTCAATCGTACGTGTCCCCAGGATCTCCATGATGGACGACCTATAACTGTCTCAGAGAAGGCCTGTGGGGTGACTCCTGCATTTCCAACAGGAAGCCGCCATTGCTGACTTCTTCTGTCCCTGAGAAAGCCTCCATGGTTGGGCACATGGATGTCACGGATGAAGCTTTTACGTTTGACTCATCGGTCTCCCCGACACATGGCCTGCATGTGGCAAGGCTTCGGGTTGCGCTCAGACAGCCCCCCCAGGTAGTCCCAGCTAGCCTCAACATGCCCCCCGAATAGTCCCAGCTGGCCTCAAGAGGTCCCCCGAGTGGTCTGGGGCGGTCTCAGCACCCTGGCGCCGCCACCTGCGGCGCCCCTGGGGCGCTCCGCGCCCCAGCGTTGAGGTGTTGAGACCGCCCTGGACTACTCGGAAGGCCTGTTGAGGCCATCTGGGACTACCCGTATGGTTAATTCCTGTCGTTGTCCAGGCACGCGCTTGCGGATGACTGCACAATGCTTCGGGAAGGCTTTCGTTACAGGCGCCCAGTTGTGACATGGTAGGTTTCGCGTCAACCTTACAGGAGGTAATCCAGCTTCTAGCAGAAAAAATGAAACGTGGAAGTGATGCGGCGGCTGTCCCAATGGTGTCTGTGCCTCCGCATCCCCACACCTCTCTGACCCACATGGGATGGGACTCGGTTCTGGATGAGCTGGTGGGGATGCTCAAAGTGTCTAGATACTGTAGATGCCCTTACATTTGGTAGATATACATAATCTATATATATATATATACACACGGCGGGTTGTTTCTTGAATGTGGCTCGAGGCTCTCGCCTTGGCAGCGCGCACGCAAATTGGCACAAACACGTTCAACGGTCTCCAGGAGAGAAGGCTCATCATTTTCAAATTGTGTCCCTCGCCTTAGCGCCGCGCTCATTCGCCCTCAACGTAAATTGCCCAACGATCTCAATGATGGATGGCGGGCCGTGTTCAAAATGAGCTTAGAGCCGCGCGCACTCACTTTGAGAAATGCCACAAGTATGGAGGGTGGTTCATTTTCAAAATGAGGCTTGCACTCTACATGTCCTCATCCGCATTACTGCACGAGCTGTAATCGCATGCGCAACGTACAATCGATGGCGGGCAACTCTGTTTCAAGACGGGCGTTCGCAGGACGCGCACACGAAACACGACTGTCCTACCAATTCGCGCTCCACAAGAAGGATTCGCTGCAGCAGTTGACCCGTGTGAATAGCAAGCCCGTATGGGCTCGTCTTTCAAGAGGGTGCTCCTGGTGTTAGGAAACGAGTGTCTCTACTCATGGGAAATGGATTTAGGACGGGAGGGTGCATTCCACCATCGTCGATAACACTTACTGTTCCCCCCCATCACGAGGTAGAAGATGAGGAGGAAGGGAGGCGGAGGGGAAGAGCAATAGCAGGATGACAACGACGATGACACCAAGGAGACACGATGAGGAACACCAGCGGGGGAGGAGGAGAATGAGTAGGGCGACGACGAGGAGAACGAGGAGGGTCAACAGCAGCACGACAGAATAGAAAGAGGATGATGGGGGGGGGAGGGGGCGGGACGACAAGGACAAATAACAGGACGAGGCAACAGGTCTGCAAATACATTAGGAGCTCTGGCTACATAAACAGAAACTTTCGGGGGTCCGCGCGGACATCCCACGGCCCATGCTTGTGGCTTCCGTTAACGAAGGGAGAAGCGGAGGAGGGGGGACGGAGGGAGGGAGGGAGGGCGGAGGGGGGAGGGAGGAGGGAGGAGGCATGAAGGAGGAGGGAGGAGGCATGAAGGAGGAGGGAGGGGGGAGTCAACTAGCCTCTTTGCCAATGCCTAACATGGACAGCGGCTGCTGCTGGGCCTGCGACGTCCGCCCCGAACAGACAACGGCCTCGGCGACACCGCGACAGCGAACCCGGCTCCAACCAACACAGAAACTGCTGCGGGTCTTCGTCCCCGCCTCTTCCCGCCCCCATTGAGACGAAGCCAGGACGAGGGTGAAATCCGCCGGCCCTGTCGGCGTGTGGAGGATGCTTTTCCGTTCGTCGTGAACGTCGTTGTCGCCGTCGTCGCCGTCGTCGTCGTCGTCGTCGTCGCCGTCGTCGTCGTCGTCGTCGTCGTCGTCGTCGTCGATGCTCTTCCGTTCGTCGTCGTCGTCGTCGTCGTCGTCGTCGTCGTCCCCTCAGGCGCGCCAGCCAACGCGAAACCAATGCGAAATCGAGCAACGTCGTAGCTGAGTCGAAGGCAAAGCGAAAATGAGCAACGTCGTAGCTGAGTCGAAGGGAAGCCCCTTCCCTTTGATCCCTTCCCCGCCGGGGAGGGGGTGGGTGGGGGGGGGGGGCCCGGGGGGGGTCCTGGGGGGGGGGGGGCAGATACGCATCCCCCCCGGGATGTCCTGGGACCTAGAAAAGCCCCCAGACTGGCCAAGAGTGCCCCAAGAGGCTTCCAAGACGGCTCCAGAGGGCCCCGAATCGCCGAACCATCGGTCGAAGACGCCAAAGTAGCCTCCAGACGGCCCAAGAGATTGCCAAGACGCTCCAAGAAGTCTCCAAGAGCACTCCCAAGAGGGCACGAAGAGGGGCAAATCAATGATTTCCTTAAAGTTTTTGACAGATGTTGGCGTTCTCGCTGTTTCAACTTGCCGACGCTCCAAGACGGCCCCAGATGCCTCCAAGATTGCCCCAAGATAGCCCAAGAGGCCTCAAGAGAGCCCCAAAATGGCCCAAGAGAGCCTCAAGACCGCCCAAGATGCCTCCAAGATGGCCCCAGAGGCTCCCCAAACGGCTCCAACAGGGTGCCCAGACGGAGGGCCCGACGAGCCCCAACACGACCCCCCCCCCACACGAGACCCAAAGATACCCCCAAGAGGCCCCCCCCGCCGCATTAGAGAACGCATGGGTCGCCCTCCAGGGTCGGCGGCACCGGCCGTAAGGCCTTCGCAATCGGATGACGATAAGTCGGGAATCACAGATATCCCGCAGCTTCGGAGAATGTATCGGGCGTCGCGGCCTTCTCAGAGCGACGGACTTCTCCGCGTCCTAGCCCTGCCCGGCACATGTCGGCCACACCCTCCAGAACTCGGGGAGACGCAAGACTCAGGTTCGGGGGACTCGGGTTGGCCTGACGGGGCCATCATGACAATGACGAGACCCACTCCGAAATTTGACGCGAACTCCCGCCGCAAACGTCCCACGAGAACTGGACCGTCAAGATCTGGAACGCGCTCGTCAAGCAGCGTCGTCGAACAACGTCGGGCGTACTCGAAGCTTACGTTTCCCCAGAGAAATGAGCATCGTTTCACCGATCCCCATCCCAGCGGCGTGGCCTGGGCCCCACTGGCCGATTTACACCGCTGGATGGGCATATAGGCCGTTCCGGTCGGGTTTCGGGGGTGTATCCCGAACTGGGGGTGAGGATGGGGACGGGGGTCGGTCAAACGATGCTGAAGAAAGAGGAAGGAAGAAGCGGCGGCGAGCCCGCCTCGCCGCCCTCGCTGACGCTCTGCTGGAAGGGGGACTGGCGGCGCCCAGGGCGGGAGGGACGCTCGGGCGGAGCGCGCGGCGCTCCCGCGGCCTCGCCGCCTCGGCCGCGGTTCGTGCCGCTGGTTGCCGCTGCCGTTCCTCGGGGGGTGCCAAGGGGTAGGTAAGCAAAGGGTATAGCGTCGAGAATCAGCTCACGCAGCTGGGCGCCTCCTGGCGCCGGGAGCGCGCCCGTGTGTCGAGGATTGGGCCCGGTGGCGGGGCGTTTACAAGTTGCATGCAGCAGATGTCGTAGACCCCCCATTCCGTATCCTACCTCGCGCGTTGCCCGAGTTCGCGCGGCAAATTCGCGTCGTGCCAACTTCGTCGTTGGTTCATGGACCCGCGGGAATCGTTCCAGGGGAAAGTCAAAGGGGAGAAGTCGGGCGATGTGCAGTAACTACCCCACAGATTCCAGCCATGTCCATCCTGGGCCTGGGCACGACAGGTTCGTGTCGTGACGACTTTTGCGTTGGTCCCTGACACCGCGGGAGTCGTTCCACCTCACCGATCGGCCGTTTCACCAATGTCCGATCGTTCAGCATCGACCGATTCTGGGCCACCGCCGGCGTTCAACGTTGAACTCTGGCGGCGGGGTCGCCGCTGGTCGACACGAAGTTAACCTACCGTACTACGTCTCTTTCAAGGCCACAACGCGGAGTCGGCGTCGCCCGATGGGAGCTCACTGTCCAGCCAGGCGGCAAAGGCGGGGAGCGGGGGGCCTTGACGCTGAGGAAGGCCGCGATGCACGCGGCTGGCCTCGGCGCTGGGCCAGGGGGGGAGAGGGGGCGGGCGCGAGGGCGATCACCTCGGAGGTCCCAGGATGGTCTGGTGACCACGTTCGTTTGATCGTGGCTCTGGTAGCTCTGAGGTTTGCGGTGGCCAAGACGACGGCGACCACGACGAAGACGACGACGACGACGACGACGACGACGACGACGACGACGAGGGCGCCGCCGACGACGACAGCGAAGGCAACTGTGGCGGCGATTCGCGTTGAATGGACCGCTTTGGAACGTGGGTCGTGTTCCAGGAAGGTCTCGAGCGCCTGCTCGGAGCTCCAACATCCCCAAACAGTCCAGTGACGGAACAGATGGTGAGGCCCTTCGGGATTCCCCAGGTCCCAGGACGGCCTGTCCCGGGATCCCCGACGTCATGATTGTTTCCTAACGTGCACCCCAAGACGTCTCGACCCATTCCCTGGGACGGGCCTTTCAACCTGAATCGTTTCATGACGGCCCCGAGGCTCGGCAAGGACCCGAAAGCCCGAACCGAAAATGTGGAAAAACCTCTCGCCGTGATTTCATCACAACTCGAGGGGGTCTGGCACTGCCCGCGACTCAGCCCCCGCCCCTCGAATGACGTCGGCAGGGTACCTCTCGGGACGCCCTGCCACGAGGGGAGGGACACTCCGCTGAAAGAGACGAGGGCAGGCGGACAAGAAAGCGAGACGAGGGCAATACAGGACCCCATGTCCCGAAAATGTGGAAAAACCTCCCGTCGCGATTTGCTCATTACCCATTCGCCAGGACCCGTTGTTCATCCTGAGCCGTTTTCTGACGGCCCCGAAGCCTGGCAAGGACCCCAGAGCCCGAGCATGCGGAAAAGCCTCCCGTCGCGCAGTGTTCATTACCCGAAGGGGGTCTGGCCCACCAGAGGGTTCCGCGCCTACCCGAGCGGCGGGCGGGAGGGCACGCGCAGACGCAGCTGCCGCCGCCGGCAGGGCCCAGCGCCCCTGCAGGGGGAGGCCTGCGCGCCCGCCTACAGCAAGCACGCTTGCCACGAGGCGCGCGACCAAGGATGTCATCCACCTCCCTACTATGTCCTCCTCCTGCTCCTCCTCGCCCTCCTTCTCCCCCCCTCCTCTTCCCCTCCTCTTCCCCTCCTCCTCCCACTCCTCCTCCCCCTCTTTCTCCCCCTCCCCCTCCTCCTCCTCCTCCTCCTCCTCCTCCTCCTCCTCCTCCTCCTCCTCCTCCTCCTCCACCTCCACCTCCTCCCCGTGCTGCAGAGAACCCCGCCGACCCCAGCGCCAGGAAACAATCTGGACGGCAACCTCGATCCTAGACCCCCGACGTCGTCATTTCGGGCGCGGCCAAACCGACCCCTAGGAAACCTAGGAAACCATCCCTTTCCGTGACGTCACCCTCGCCTTTCTCGCTTGGCCCCAGCCGCATACATTCGTCCTGGGACGAGGCGAGGGGGGCGTCACGCAAGGTGATGGTTTGCTAGGGGTCAGTTAGGCCGCCCCTGATGACTTGTTCAGTATAAAGCTCGCGAGGCGGCGTCGGACACAGACTGAAGAACGGAAGAGGATGCCGAATCCCTGACCCCTGAAGTGCCGATCCCTCCCTCAAGGGGGCTTGCTTTTCACGCCCCGCGAGGTCGAGGAGAATCAAGGTTAATGCTTGGGAATCCCTGATCCTTGAATGACCTTCGTCCGGGGCCCCAGACCAGACTGGGACGTCCGCGGAGGTGCCGCGGGGGACCTGCTCGAAGATCCCCAGAACCTCCTCCCCCCTCCTCCCCCTCCTGTCTCTCTAACACGAAGCCCGGACGAGGATCAATTCGGGCGAGGGCAAATCGAGAATCTCTGAGATCCAGCGGCTCTGGAGGATGTCTCGGGCGCCGCGGCCTTCTCAGAGCGTTAAGGAGCGCTCTGAGAGCGTTCTGGACCGCTCTGGAACGGATCTATCGACCCTCCTGCTCGATTCTCGTCCTCCACCTCCTCCGCCTCCTCCTCCTCCTCCTCCTCTATCCTCCTCGATCTTCCTCGGTCATCCCCGGCCTCTCTCCTCCTCCTCCGGTCCTCCTGGGGCGGGCGGGGGGCTCCCTGAGATTCTCCAGAAGAGACCTGCCGCGCCTCTCTTCGGGGTTGCGCTGTGGAGCTTTTTCGGCCAGGGGGCGGGACGAGATGGATTTTGCGCTTGGTTTGCGGACGGGGACGGAGCAGGGCGGGAAGTGCGGGGGGCCAAGGGGGTGGGGAGAGGAGGGTATGGTATAGTATGGGTGCGCCCTAAAGGCGTCAAGACTCGGCATCAACCGAAAAAGCAATCGGACTCGGACTCCTGATCGTCGTCACTGTCCGAGCCACGCAGGGCACTGCGGCCCAACTCACGCACAAGATCGGGCTCTCCCTCCACCAGCCCGAAAGCCTTCATAACCTGCGGACGGCCACCCCGCGTCCGTCCTTCCCCAGGAACCCCCGCAGGCGAACCTCCGCGGGCTCTGCCGCGGGGCTTGGCTTCGCCGCTGTCTGCTCACTGATCTCGGCCCTCGACTGGGGCAAGACTCTGTGGGGCCTACACAGGGTCAGCTCGCGAACCTTGGGGCGGTACGCGGAGAACTGGCCTTTGCGAATTCTGCGCAGCTGGTCCGATGCCCCTGTCTTGGCCTGGAGTCCCGGGCAAAGGCCTTCGAGGCTGGATGTTAGGCGGCCTTCCGAGGCCACCGCTCAACAGCTGCAATCAAACATTATGAATTTTACAGGGGTCACACGCTCCTCTACTTCAGCCTGCGAAAAGTTGTGGCCTCGCAACCGAAATGCAGCTTGAGCGACCTCCTCCCACCCACGCCCGGCCCCGTAACCCCCAGGCTACACCTCGAGAGCCCCCTCGTCCTCAGGTTCCTCTGGCGGTGCCTCAGCATGTGGCAATGTTCCACGGCCGCCTTCCGCCCTGGTCTTGAAATGCGCTTCCATAAAATCCTCTTTATCTGGCGCGCCACCTAGCTGAATGTGGGCCTCGGTAGTCCATCTGGGCCGTCTCCCGGGCCAGTTCTTTACATCCTCGCCAGAGCTCATAGAATTCGGGCCCCACTTGAAGCATCGAGGCTCCTTCCTTCGCGAAGCGGTCCGCGAAGCGGCTCCCCTCGAATTCCCACTCCGTGGTTCTGCCCGCGCCGATCTCAGCTCTCGTGCAGTGCGCCCTCGTCTTATTCGCCGAAACGTTTCTCTGACACCGACCGCTGCCCAGCACGGGCTCCAGAGGTTGGCTCTGGGGCAGCTGCCGGAGGCCCCTGCTCCTCCGCCCACGGGCAGCGTGCCCACCGCCCCTGCACGGTCCGTCTGAAGATGGAACACAGCTGAAGAGGCAACAACGGTGAGCATGCTGATGGCATAGTCCTCCGCATCCCTGGCGGTCTGCCTGGTGCACGCTGCGCGCGGGGCTGGCCCCCAAAAGCGGCCGCCTCGGCCTTGCCGAATCGGCGTACCCGCACAACCGTCCAACTCGCTCGGGCCAGAAACGGCGCGTCGGCCCACAGGGCCGAGCCATCCGTGAGAAGGATCCCGCTCAGGAGGGAGAGGGAGAAGGAAGAGGACGAGGAGGGAGAGGGAGGGAAGGGAAAAGGAGGGCGGGGGGGAAGGAACGGAAGGGAAGAGAGAGAGGGGAGGGAGGAAGCAGAGGGTAAGGCGGACAGTCAACGATCAGCGTGCCATCAGCCTACTCTGGGAGCAACGCCCGGGCTCCAACAGATAGAGGGACATGAGGGAAGGAGGGACGAGAGGAGGGAGCGAAGGTATAGCAGGGAGGAGGAAGGCGAACCAGGCGGAAGAAAAGAGAGAGAGAGAGAGAGGCACCCTGAAGGGTTTGTGACCTGCCCCGAGAGTGGGAATCTGCGACTATTCCCCAAACAGTGCTTGCACGTAGGTCTCTCACTTTCTACGGAACTGGGCGCCAGTCGACAGTCTGAGGGCCTGGCGGCCCCGTTCCCGTCCGCCGCCGCCCCATGTCTCCCACTCAAAGGCCCGTTTGCGGGCCCGGCGGCCCCGTGCGCGTCCGTCGTTCTCACGCCGCGCAGATTGCACCACATAGCTCACACCGTAGAGCTCACACCACATAGCCTGCACAACATGACTTCCACCTCATAGCTTGCACCACATAGCCCACACCGCACAGCTCGCACACCAAAGCTGACACAGCATAGCTTGCACAACATATGTTATTCCACCTCCACATTGCAATGACTCACTGGAGAGTGTCCACACCGGCCAGCAGAATGACACATGTTGACTGGCCAATAGTTCAGCTTGCGGAACAAAGGCCGCCGAAAACAAGATGCTGAGTAAGCGTACACGCCTAGCGGGGCACACCGCCGGTCAATCCATTCCTCCACCCAGAAAGAGGGTCGGCAAGCGGCATCAACCATGATGCGCGGGCACAAAACGAAGCATCACGGGGAACGAACTCTCCGCGTCTTCGCAATGTCTTCCCAAGATAAACAAGCGGGCCCTGCCGAACACTCCTTACAGTTCTTGCCTAGTATGCTTGCACATGCAAATCACGCAGGCCCTGGGGCATTCTACTCCTGCTGTTCGTTGCCAAGCAAATCCAAATAAGACGCGAAATCTGTCCATGGACGGCCGCACATGCAGTTTGAGAGAGCCGTCCAAAAAGCGAGCAGGACGATTGAGGGGAAGGGGAGAAACGGCAGCAAGAGGATACCTCCAAGCACGGGATGGGAGCATCACCGCACGCAACACAACAACAACATATCACATGAGATGGAGAGCGGCACACGGTTTTAAAAAGGCGTACCGCTCCGTGGTAGACGGGGCTCGGTTTGCAGAGAGCTCACGGTGGCACATCGAAAAGCTCCGCCCCATCCTCGTCTTCCCTTGTTTCCCGAGGCTGGCTGGAACCACTAGATAAATTTCAGATGGCTGAGCCGCCCGCTTTATGACTCTGAACGCGGCGGCCACCAGCAAGAACTTTGCCACCTGTCGCGCGATCGCATGTGTTCAAGCTGTGTGCAACTTGCACCTGCTCTAAACGCTCCGCATTATCATCTTCCTAAGCCTGTAACTGCTGCACACCATCCCCTATTTCCTGCTCCTCCTCCGGGGACAATTTGTCCACATCCTGCTGTACATCCTGATCATGTCCTTGTTCCGCACCCCTGTGGAGAAGTAGTGCTCGAACCGAAGCGGCTTTACTTGATAGCTTGAGAACTGCCAATGCAAGTCGTGGGTGATCTTGGTCCAGGCTGCTCCTGGCTGTGCCTACGTACTCTCTGGCGCTCGGAGACTTTTTTCGGTGCAGCACCCCAAGAGGCCCCATTCCTCCAACTACTCTATTCCATGCAACCCTGTTGGACGTGTGAAGCAAACTGTGGCAGAGCCTCTTGGGCACCACTGCCCGCGCTCGTACGCAATGGCGAAGGACGCAACGACGCAAACACCGACCAGACCGAACCGACCGCATGCAACCGACTGCGAAGCAGTCGACCGAACCAAACCGCGGACACCCTGGAACATCATGAGTCGGATGGCAACTTGAGACAACGGCGGCTGCCCGGCCCGGCTCAAATCCGCTCAAAATCGGTCCCCGGAATCCTCCGAACTTTCTTCGAGGCGGATCCAGCAATGGCGTCGAGAAGCCTGCAGGAGGCCCAGAAAGGATGAGAATCGTCAGGGAGGGCCGCCGCTGTCTTGACCTGCCCTCCTCCGAGTCAAAGGGCTCCGTGGGGACCACGACGGTGGCAGAGACAGGCGTCGGCGACAGTCCCGCGGAGGCCGCGGCGCATGCCGCCCGCCAGTGGCCCCCGCCAGTGGCCCCGTCGCGGATGCCATGGGAAGCGGGGCCCCAAAAGCTGCCCAGAAACGACCCTGGGGAAGAACCCAGCACTCCGTGAACGCGTGGCGAATGTATACAGGACCGCCAATGCGACTGAACATATTGCAGTATCCCTGAACGCTTGGCCAAAGAACGCTGCGCTAAGCTGGGAGCCGCCGATGACGCCAGCGAAACGGGTGAGCGGTCTGCAGAAATGGGGCGGGGCACCATATGAACTCAGCCTCTGGGGCCTTCGGTGGAGCTCCATAAGGGGCCACCAAACGTGTGAGGGGTCTGCCGAAATGGGGCGGGTCACCACGTGAACCCGGCCACTGGCGCGTTCGGCGGAGCTCCATGTGGAGCCACGCAACGTGCGAAGGGTGTGACAAAATGGTGCGGGTCACCATGTGAACCCCGCCGCTGGGACCTTCGGTGGAGCTCGCGATCGGGTCACCAACCGTGTGAGGGGTCTGCCGAAATCGGCAGGGTGGACCCATGCGGGCGCAGCCACTGAGGGCGTCGGTGGAGCTCCTACAGAGCCACGAAACATGTGAGGGGTGTTCCGCACGGGGCGGGGTGGCACCGTGCGGACGCAGCCACTGCGGCGTGGCGAAACGGTGATGAGAAGGATGATGGTGGTGGCAATGGCGAAGACGACGATGACGACGACGATGACAATGGTGACGGTGATGAAAAGCGTGATGGTGATGAATGAGGATGAGGATGAGGATGAGGATGAGGATGACGATGATGACGATGATGCTGATGATGATGATGATGATGATGAGGATGAGGATGATGCTGATGATGATGGTGATGATGATGAGGATGACGATGCTGCTGATGAGGATGGTGATAATGATGACGATGCTGCTGATGCTGTTGATACTGTTGTTGATGATGATGCTGCTGATGATGAGACTGGGGATAATGATGGTGATGGTGGTGATGATGATGCTAAAGATGATGCCGATGATAATGATAATGATGATGATGATGATGATGATGATGATGATGATGATGATGATGATGATGATGATGATGATGATGATGATGGCGACGACGATGATGGTGACAAGGATGAGGAGGAAGACGAGGAGGACCAGAGGAGGAGGAAAAGGCATGAGACGCATGGTGCTGCGAATTCAAAACGAGGATCCACAACAAGGGAGGTTGGGAACAAAAGCGATCCTCGAGCGATCGATCCTCGACCCCTCCTGCACCCCTCGGAGCTTCGTGCGACCGATCCTCGATCAGCCCAGCGCTCGATCCTCGGAAAAAAATGTTGGGGCGGCCGAGCAAGGCGTCGACAGCAGTCCGCACGGAGGCCGAGCGCCCGGCGCCCGCGCCGCGGCGGACCCCCCGAGGAGGGCCCGACGATCGGGGGGCGTCCACTGACCACCTTGCCGATCCAGGCCAGGGCCAGTCCTCGGCCCAGGGTCGGCGCTCGGCGGCGAGGCCGGGGGGGGGGAAGTGGAAAGGAGGCGGGCCTTCTGAGAAGGCTCGGAAGGCCTCCGACGCTTCTGAGACGCGTCCTGGGCCTTCCCCAAAAACACACAGCCCACGTCTACGAAGGCCAGCGGGCTTCTGAGAAACCCCGCCGCCTTCTGAGGAGGCCTGCTCCTTCTCACTTCCCCCCCTGTCGCGCCGCCGAGGTGTTCTACACCCGCCTGGCCGAACCAGGGTGGGTAGGTTCGTGTCGTGACGACTTGCGCGTGTGTGTCTGGTACCGCATGGACTTTTCACCCTTGAACGGCCACAGCTTTCTGGTAGCGCCGATCGTTCGATGCCGACCGATTCTGAGAATCTGGCATCGTTCAACCTTGAACACCCGCGCCAAGGTCGCCGCCACGTCGACACTGTGCGCACCTGCTGCAGAAATCCGTGGCAAAGGATGAAAGGAAACAACAGATAAATACATATGAACTTTCAAAACGTCGGCGCGGAGCTCTTGGGAGCTCCTCGGAGCTCCCCGGAACCCTTGGGAGCTGCCAGGAGCCCTCGAGAATGTCTCAGGAACCGCCTCAGGCAACCAAAGAAACCACTGTAAGGGTCCAATACAATTTCAAGACGGACCCATGTGGCCCCAAAACGGCCCAAATGGCCCACAAGGTGGCCAAGAGTACCCGAGAGACCGAATCTGGCCCACTCTCTGAGGAAAGCGCATTTGTTCAACAAGTGCGCCTCTTGGGCTGTGGAAGCATTCAAAAAAGCCCACGAGGCCCGCAATATCGCCCCATCACAACCAAAGATGCCCCCCCAAAACGCCCCAAGACGGCTCATGAGGTCCCCGAAATGGCCCAAGACGGCGCCGAAAATGACCCAAAAATGTTCCACGAGGGCCCCAAAGTGGCCCCAAATGGGAAACCCGAGCGGAGAGTTCGATTCCCCCGCCCGCAGGGCCCCCGCGATCGCCAGCAGGCCCCCAAGATGCTCCAAGAGGCCCGGGAAAAACTTCAAGAGGCCCCCATGAGGCAGGAAAGGTTTCAAAACTGCCTCAAAGAGGCCCCCATAGAGGCTTCCCAATATAAGTTACCCCGAAAAGCATCCAAGAAGCCTCTGACCCTCAACACCTGGAAAGCTGCTCGAAAGGTGGTTGTCAAGGGATTTCGTCCTCCAGATAATCTGAAACGAGACTGCCATCGCGTATAGGAAGGGTGTCATGGTGTAGAAGAAAGGATAACAATGGTGGCGGCAGGACCAGGGCACAGGCCTTTTATCCTGCCCACTGTCGCAAAACATCGGGCGGGCAGCGCCTGCCGCGGGTGCAGACAGGGCAGCGCAGCCGTGGACCAGCATGGCAGCGGCCGAACAGAGCATCAACGCCCCACGCTTGGGGCGCCCCCTCAAAATCGATGGGGGGGGGGGGGGGGGGGGGCGTCTCGGCCGCTGCCGCCCTGCATGCATGTCCTATACGACGTCGCACAGCTAAAGTAGGAGATTTGTAACCGACAGCTCCTGTCACCCAGACAACGCGTAGGGAACAGGAAAGAGTGGCGCGCCACGGCGTACCAGGGCAGGAGCAAGCTGACATAATACAGCTCGAACTGGGCATGCCTGATGGTCAGCCCACCAAGCCCCGGCAGAAACCGATGGGGCTGATCCCGCATCGGCGCAGACAGATTGGTGGGGTCGCGTATCCGCGACAACCAGAAAAGAGCATGGAGCCGCGGTTCCACGACAAAGCCAAGCTGAAGGAGCGCGGGGACGCGCCGGCATCGGAGCACTCGCAGTTCCACGAACGCTCTGCGCGGGGCCAGCAAGAGGGCCCCACATCTGTCTGTGCGCGGAACGGCGGCAGCTGAGCAATTTTACACCTCTAAGGTCAAACGGGGCGCTTGACCAGCCACAGCAACCCAACTTTTGGCGATCGGAGACTTATCAGTGCGACGCGGTGCGCACGACGCGTCTTCGCGCGCGCAACTCTGGTCGCGCCGCGGGTGTCGCGCCACAGTGCGTCACCAATGATGCCTGAATGAACGCATCCACTCAGCCGCCTGACATGCCCCAGCAGCGTCTTCCCAACAGGGGTCTGGGGAGCCTTGCTGGAGAGAGACGCTCGCGCGGGCCCGGCATCAATCGCGAGAGATACCTGGATGTACACCCCCCCTTGCTCACGAAGGCGTTCAAGCTCAGACGTGGATTAGAGGCCCCTTGTTGCGCTCGCGCAGCGACGCCAGCATAATGCACTTGGAGGCGATGGGACTTCCAAAGGCTTTCGACGCAGTGGGTGACCTGCCCCTCGCTGATCGCGCTTCCACGACGCATGGATTTGCATCCGCGCAGGCCATGCCCCTCCGTTTCATCGCCCTCCTCCCCGGGGAGCTGTCAGTGCCCGGCGTCGCTGCGCGGGTCCACGGTTCCGCAGAGGGTCATCGCGCGGCGCGTGATCTTCTTGGCGCCCTGCGCGTCGCGCGGCGCGTCGACCGGGCGCGCGGCGCGTCGACTCCTGGACGCGCCGCAGCGATGCGACGCGCCAGGCCCCGAATTTGCGCGATGGTGGGTGGAATAAGCAAGAGCACCAAAGACTACAAGCATGTCGCCGGCAATAATGCCTGCGGCGGCGTCGCGAGAAGCCTCGGCGACATCGGGGCGAACTATCGGGCGAAATTGCCTGACGAGCTCGCCCTGGCCCACGATCGCGACGCCCTCCGTCGCCATGGCGCGCCCTGCCACGCAATTTTCGCAAGCGTGCTTGCTTGCTGAACTTCCACGCGCAGAATGCCTATTCAACTCTCCTAAAGCATGCGTATACGCGGGGTTCCTCGCCGCGCGCAGGTTGATTTCATCTCTGCGTTTTGCCGCGGGCAGGTTCTGTCGGGCCCCGCGCTCCAGGACGCGCGCCATTGGTCCGAGGCCAATGTTTTCCGTGGCTCGCGCAAGTCCAAAAGAGAAAATACGGGGGCGCCCCGGGCGCCCGCGTCGAGCTCGCGACGCTTCAGGCATCGCCTGGACTCATCCCACTCCTCAAGGCGGGGCAACGCACGTAGGACTGCTGCGCTTCCAGGAGGTGGCGTCAAACAGATTGTGCGATCCTGTGTTCCCGCAGCTGCTGCCAGCTCTTTGGATATCTAGTCACTCGAGGAAGGCAGTCTGCCTAAGCTGTCTAGAATCCAGTCTCCACGGCAGGCAGCTCCACTCGCCAACAGGCGCTGGGAGGCGCGCCTTGCCGCCCCTGGAAATGCTTCCACCGAAGAGGCTTCTTGGTCCATGAAGACCTCTGATGCCAAACTAGGGCGCGTTGCCCTGTCTGGCCGGACTCCATTTCTACGAACTCCACACATAGACGTGCCCGGGGGCGTTGGCGCCCTGGGCTTTGGACTACAAGTGATCGGCGAAGCACGGGTTGTCCAGCCAGGGCTCAGTTCGGCCGGAAACCCAGACGATGCCTGTTTGGGGTGATTGATGATGTCCTGATTAGCGAGCTGCTCAAATTCTGTGATCACTACAGCTCGCTCAGCGTCTGCCGATGCCCACGCGCGCGCGCCGTGGGCCACCCATCCGGGGACACGGCGCCCACTTGAGATTCATCTCGTACTCTTTTTGCCACGTCGCAGCTGAAAAATAGTTCGGCATGCACGCCGCGCGCATCGGTGTCACGGCAGCAGCGGTCAGTACCGCCATCGCTGGTCGACACCTCGATGGCCATGACAGGTCACCTGGCCGGTGGTAGGTGAGCCGAACGTCATGATGTATAATCGCGCAGGTCAGCTGTCTCCAGCTTGAACATATGACTCTACTGCTCTTGGGATACGAGTGCTACGCTGATGGGCATGAGTGCGGGTGGGGACAAACGTTGCTCAGTCAGGGTGAATGGTTCAGCGTGCTGGTATCCAGTGCCCATCAGTCCCTGGCGCCACGCCACGCGTGGAAATGGTGCATGCCTCCTGCTCGCCCCCGACCTCGCCGGCAATGGATGGCCACCCATCTCCCCGCTGGGCTCGCGTTTCCGAGATCGTCGCCCCCCTCGGGCCCGTGGGCCAGATCTGTGGACAGGTCTGGTTGCAACAGAAAACGCTGTATCCATCGAGCACGATCGCCGCCCGAGATATCAGACACGTTGATGGAGGTGTCGGCGGGCGCGTAGACATGAAAGCCTGGCTGGACGTCGATGTCGCGCTGGATTTGCGCGCTGTGATCAGCTCCCAGGTGGGGCTGCAAGGAGTGGGCACACTTGGCCAGCTAGAGAACGGTGACGTTGTCAATTCGCGAGTGCGCCCGAAAAAGCAACGCAATGGCATGCGGACTTCTGGGGCCATCTTACTTCCGAGGACAATCGGCAATCGGCAAACCGTCTCGCAGTCGGGGGCGTCGCCAAAAACAATGAGGGCCCTCCGTGGGGGAAGAGCTGGGATGCATGGTATGATCATACGCATGGACATGTTGCGCATGCCAAATCTCCTGTTCAGGAGCACCTCGATGGGCATGGCCAGTCTCGCATCGGGGAACTGGATTACAATCTCTCTGTTTCCCGATTTGGCAACCAGCTGGCTTCTATCCTCGCTGATCTCCGCGGCCATAGTGGGCCCATTCCAGCCTCCGTGGCCGTTTTCGTAACCGATGGTCTGTGGTAGCCACTCACGCCATCAACGCGGAAGGTCCTGCCACGCATTCGTATGTCTTTAGCACCTCGAACATCAATGCGTCCGGTGATTGGGTGGCTTTCAGGGTAAAGCTTGTGCTGTGTAGCGGCCTGTGTCAATGAATCGCTTGGCTTCCGCTACGACGTCACGATTGCGCCCAAACATGGTCAGGCACTGTTGATGTCACGCACCTGGCTGGCAATATGTCAAACAAGGTTTTGCCGCCCCGCCGATGTCACCCGCGGGTTGTTCGTGCCTCGACGAATCTACTCCCAGCGCATCTGCACATGACAGGCGCGCGCAAACTCTCTTGACATTGCATTAAATATTTGTCGCTCTGTCGCCGGCCCCCCGTCCCTGATTGGCCAGGTGGTTCGCTATTGCCTCGCTGGTTGGTTGGCTGGCGGACTGACTATTGGGCTGGATGGTTGGATGCATGGCTGGTTGGGTGGCTGGCTGAGTCTCTGGGACCCCGAGCACGCGACTGGCGTCAGACAGGCGAAAGGGCACGCGACTGGCGCGCGCCAGGTGCACGAGCATGCGAGGTGGAATTCTAGAACTTGGCTTTGCGTTCTAGAACTACTTCTGCTGTTCTAGAACTCGCTTTGCAATTCTACAATGTCGTGTTGCGTTCTGGTACTCGTTTTGTTTTTTCTATAATCGCCTCCGGCCGTTTGGCGGGAAATGCGTGGGACAAATGACGGGGGTCGGGATTCGGGGACACATCGCAGGGCGGCGAAGGTGGCCCCGAGTGGAGCTCCGAGCGGGCTGCGGAGGAAAGTATGCGCAAGTTTGCGGAGACACGGTGCTCCAGCTTGGCGACATGGGGGACACGGGCCTGGCTTGAGAGAGGGCGACTCTCATTGAGGTGCTGGCGACGGCGTGGGCGTGGTCAAAGACCGAATGCACGTGAATCCCAGTGAATTGATGCGTCACCCTTCCGCTGCCACTTGCGATTAGCGCGGGCGGGCGGATGATGATGATTGATGGGGAAGTGGAGGGGGACGGGGGGGGAGAGGGAGGCCGAGGAGGGGAAACATAAACCTTAGAGGAGGACGTGCAGGAGGCGGAGGCAATGATGGTGGTGGAGGCGGAAGCGGGGGTGCAGGAGGCGGAACAGGAGAGGACGGGGGAGATGGGGGAGGAAATTCACGGGTGGCGATGTTTTGGGCGAAAAGGCATTTCAGATTTCACCCGTAGCCCTCCACCCAAAGAAAATGCTCGGTTGGCAGAGCTCTGGCCACGACGTTCGGCGACATGGGTGATTCCAAACGGCAGGGGGCGGCGCTGATTAGCCGTAGGCGTCTTCGATCCGCCGCCCCCTCTGGTCTTGCCACAGGGGTGCACGGCGTGCCGAATGTCTAGCACATGTTTAAGTATTCTAAAGAGCTCCCAATGGGGTCTCGGCCCAAACCGCCGGCCACGCGGAAAGCCTGGGAAAATGTACAGTCCATCGGTTTTCCAATCCAAATGCCCCCAAGATGGCCTCCAAGACGGCCAAGATGGCCTCTAAGACGACCGAAAGGGCCAAAGAAAGCCCAGCCGGATGTCTCCAAAAAGGCCCAAGACACACCCAAGACGGCCTCCAGACAGCCCATAAGGACCCCAAGAGGCTTCCAAGATGGCCTAAGAGGCCTCCAACAGGGCCTCCAGAAGGCCTGGAGATGCCAAACTCATTTGTATTCCGTAGGTGCTTGACAGATTTTGACGTTTGAGTCGTTGGGCCTTCCGACGGTACAAGAAAGCCCAAGACGGCCCGAGACTGTTTCCCCGGCCTAACGCGCCTTCCCAGGTCGTCGGTCTTCCCGCTCCAGACGGCCCCAGGATGGCCGACAAGACGGCTACGATGACCCCAAGAAGAGCCCAAGATAGCCCCAAAACGTCTCCAAGATGGGCCGAGATGCCCCCCAGATCGCCCAAGAGAGCCCAAGAGGCTTCTAAGACGGCCCAAGAGGACCTCCAAGAGACCCCCAGGAATGCTCGAAAAGGACTGACTGTCCATAATTCCGTTCTCGAAAGATTGTGGCGTTTATTTCTGTTCGGCCTTCCGACGGCTCAAGACGGCCCAAGAGGCTTCCAAGGTGACTCCGTGACGCCCCAAGAAGCCCTCAAGACGGCCCCAAGAGTGCTCCAAGGCGGCCCAGGAGATCTCCAAGACACCCAAGATGGCCTCCAAGACGGCCCTGCAGCGCCCCAAGAGGTCCACGAGTCGGCCCAGAGAGGCCCGCAAGACGGCGTCCCACGACCGGGACGCCCCAGACGACCAAAGAGCCTCCCAAGGAGCCTCCCAAGGCCCCCAAGAAGCCCAAGAAAGCCCCCAAGAGAAGAGTCCCCAGGAAGCTCCAAGGAGGTCACAAGAGTGCCCCAAGAGTCTCCCAAGAGGTCTCCTGCTTGCCATCCTCCTCCTTCTTTCCTCTCTCACCTCCTCGTCTTCTTTCTCACCCGCGTGCGTTCCGCAGGGCTTCCACAACGGCTGGAAGAGCGCGTGGTCCGACAGCTTGGCCGGCCGCAACGCTCGGCCACACAGGCTCTTCAAGAAGTCAGGGGGCGGCGATGTTTTTCGCCGTAGGCGTCTTGGATACACCTGAACTTTCGAGACACCGGCGCGGGACACGCCTCCGCCTCGACGTCTTTGGCCAGTGGTCGGCGAGTGGGTCGGCGGACGCCCCCCGACGAGCGGCGAGCGGCGCGGCCGCGGCGCCGCGGCCCTCAGCCGGCAACTCCCGCCGCGGGGGCGCCGCCGGCGGGCCCAGCAGCGGCTCCGCCGCCGCCGAGCGCCGCGCCTGCCAGAGGTTTCGGGACGTCTGGCGGCTCGAAGGAAACGAGGGAGCCCATACAAGACGAAAGCAGAATCGAGACAACGTCGGACCGATACAAATCGGACATCTCTGATAATCGGCGGGTCTGGAGGGTGTGTCGGGCGCCGCGGCCATTGCAGCGCGCTCCAGAACGCTCTGAGAGCGTTCCGGAACGCTCCAGACCGAGTCATTTCGATTCCAGGCCTGCCTGACCACATGTCGTCCTGGTCGTCTGGCGGGTCGAAGAAATCGAGAGGGCCTACGGTAGGTTTGTGCGGGAGTCGGCGCGCACAAAGATTTTTGACACCGCGTCGATGGTTCAACCTTGAATTGATCGCAACCCCGACGGTTCAAAATTGAGTCCCGTCGGGTCCAGTGGCGTTACCGTGTCCATCGGTGCTTCCGCGTCGCAGAATTCAGCCTTGAACGCGTTCGCCAGCGTCTCCGGCACGCCAACGCCGCGTGAACCTACCGTGCATTTCGTCCTGGTCGTCGCTGCTGGTCCGTTCGTCCTCGTCTCGAGGATTCGAGGGCCTGAGGTCCGAGGGTCGAGTCGGGCTCGGGCTCGATGTCCTCGGGCGTTGTCATCGGTTCTCGGCGGTGTTCCAGTCTCGGGAGGCTTTCCAGCAGCTGCGCCTCGCCGAGCGAGTCCCAGAGGGGTGCGCGAAGCTGCGGGGGGTTGAAGAATGATGGGGTACAAAATCTGCTGCCTGCGGCTGGTCTTGGCCCGCCACCACTTGGGCGCTTTCGCTTTCCTCGATCTCTGGGCGCCGCGTAATGGGGGGCGATAAATGAGGGGGCAGCGAGGGCTGCAGGAAAGGGGCCCTCTAAGGCCCCTGAAGCCTAAAGGGGCCCTTCAGGGCCTCAAAGGGGGCTCTCAGGCTTCTAAAAGTGTATATGTCTTGCCCCCCTACTTTTCCCCCTCCCACTAAGCGACTCTTAGGATAATTGGCCGCCTCTGGCGCCAGGGGGCGCGGGGAAAACAAGCTGCGCACGTGAACTGGCTCGCAAGACTTCCATTTGTTAGCCCCCCAAGGCTCGACCCAAACGACGTTTCCCGCTGTCGTTTTATCTTCCCTTTCCCCTCGTGTTGTCTTCGGTCTGCCTTTGCTGCAACACGGAATCAGAACGAAAACGGCCCACGTGCGGCGCTTCCGGGGCTGGCCTATCCCTCGTGCATCGATTCACGTATCCTTGCCATGGCTTCCACGTAGCAACGCCCGGCGAGCGGCACGTTCACTACTATCGGACATGGTTGTCCACTGCCGCTCACGCGGCTACGGCCTGCTACTACCAGCGCTGCGCCACCTTCGCATCGGCGTGGCACCACGCCCAGCCTCCACACTTGGCAGGATACTTCGCAATGCGCCACGCTTCTATGCACGGTTGCACGAGACCGCGCCATGGGAGTGTTTGTGCAATGCTTTTCCGGCGCTTCCCCGGGTCGAGTCGCCGGACGGGCAGTTCCACATCTTTGCCCCGCAGGAGACATGGCCGTGGCAGGGCGACCAGTCTCGTCTACGGACGGCCCCTGCTCACGTTGCGGTCGTTCCTGTACGGAGTATATTGCTTAAGAGTTTCACCCAGCTCACCAAACGCCTGGCTGCGACCATAGGGGCGGGGGTGGACGACGGGCCGCTCGAGCAGATGGCGGCGCGGGCGGCTGATACTTACTGTGGGGCGGCAGGTCTTGCACCCTCTAGCCTCGATTTTGTACCGGTCACCTACGAGGAGGTGGCCGAGATGCGGCGTTCCCTGAAGGGCCTCGTCATTGAGACCTTCCAGAAGACGCGCCGTGTAATGGTCGCCGAGTGCCCTCGGCGAGTGCAGCTACTATGCCATAAACTTTTTGGAGCTGACGGGACGGACCCGCACTACCAGTACTTTCCCGACCTCACTGCCGAGGCCGTTCTACTGCGTGTGGCCGACATTCCTGGGCTCTCGCCTGAACTGCAGCCCCGGCGCATCAGCAGGCCATCGGCTTGGAAGATGGCCCGGGCAAGCGCCCCCAACAAGAAAAGAGCGAAGCCAGACGACCGCCGACCCATCGTCAACCGTTCGGCCTGGCCTACGGCATGCCTCGACACGCTGGCGGCTCGGGCGCTGGACTGGGTAGGGGCCTGCTACCTCCCTCAGCATGCCCACATTGACATCCACAGGGCCGACGCCATCATCGAGCTGCTCCGCGAGTTTACCGAGGTCGGACCATCTACCCCGGTCCGAGCATGCGGCTCCGACGTCGTCAGTTGTTTCACGAACATGCCCCACGAGCTCATCGTCCGGGCTTGGTCTTTCTATCGATCTACCCTGCAAGGGTCGATCCAGGCTATCCGCGTGGCGCGCCGTGGCAGGCGCGCAGTGTCATCAGCAGGGGCGCCTCCATCCCGAGTACACGGCCAGTGCATGACCATCACTATTGACGACATCGATGTGCTCATACGGCATCACCTATTCACGGGTTTTTTCATGTTGGGGGAGCTGGTAGGGATGGAGGTGGAGGGCCTGGCGATGGGCAGCCCAATGGGTTCGGCGCTTACCCGGATGGCCTTAATCTTTTGTGACCTTACCTTCTACTACGCCTTGCATGGTCCTGAACTGCCCCCGTTGGGATACAGGGGCCGGGTATATGAGACCGTTATCTTGGGTCACATGGTGTGGCTTCTCGAAGTGCGGTACATGGACGACTACCTCCTTCTCTGGAAGGGCCCTTCCTACCTGAATGCTCGGGACATCGGGCTGCTCTCCAGCCGCCTGGCACGACGAGCAGGAGAGCGGTACCCCCTACCGCTCGAGCGAGACGATAGCCTCACATTCGTAGGTGTTGACCTGAAGCTCAACTTGGACGGCAGCGTGGCGGCATGCCCTTCGATCGGCCATCTTGGGGGCAGGGGCGGCACCTTTGAGTTTGAGGGTTTTTCGCCGTACTACAGCTTCATCCCGGATGGCACGAAGCGGGGTATCATCTTGGGCATTGTTGCGCGCGTGACCCACTTCACGTTTCCGGACAACTTGCGCTCCGAGGCCTTGCGTGCTTTCCGGGACCACTTGACGGGGGTGTCGGGCTACCCGGTTTCAGTGTTTGACAGCTGGGCTAGTGAGGGCACCCGCCACTGGCCATTTCAGCTGTGATGCATGTGAGGTGGATCGGCCCCCACAAATACCTGCTGCATGGTTGTCGGCTCGCGGCCAGAAAGGGCCCTACCCCCCCATCCCTCCTGTCCTTCCCTCCTCTCCCTCCCCTCCCTTCTCGGTGGGTCCGGCTCTCCCTCTGCCTCCTCCTCCTCCTTCCATTGAAGGGGCACGCATCACGAATTTCGGTACCTCTGAGGCCGGAGTGTTCTCCTAAGCACTGGCGAAGGCTCTCCTAAGCAGTGGCGAGCTTTGGGTGTACCGGCCTATCCGCTTAAAACCGGCGTGCCGGCCCATCCGCTATCGTTTGGCTGGTTTTGCCGGGGTCCCCGGGCTACCCCACCGCCAACTCTTGGTGGCAATCTAAACGGTCGAGGAAGTGACCTCCGGTGTGTTACAATTTATCTCCCTCCTGCAGGTTCGGATCGCCACCGGGACTCGGAGTCAAAACTGTGTATACGTTTCTGGCCTTTCCGCCCGCAGGACCAGGCATGCAGATAGAGGGACGGGACGGGGGGGAAGGGAGGGGACATTCATTGAATTCAACAGAATCCCCACGAACCCGGCACAGTACGTGCAGTGCCGGGGGTGGCGGACCGTCTCCCCATCCCGCCATCAAAGGGGGATGCGAAGTACCTGGAGACGGGACGGGGTGGGCACAGGTTGGCATCATAGCCGACCCAAAACCAACAGAGGCATCATAGCTTCTGATCCTCATACTGTCTAGGCTGATCCACTCACGGATCCAACACCTCATCTTCTACTCATTTCATTCCATGCGTAGCATGCTCTCCCCCGTCCTCTGGCACGATCTTGCTCGAGACGAAACAATTGCGGACGATGCCCAACAGGAGCAGGCGGCTTCCGTCCCAAACGGACAGCGCCCGCGGCTGCACCGACAGCGAGTCTTCTTCTCAAAACGGGAAGCACTTGACGATTGTTTTCGTCTCCATCGTCTCTGTCCCCATTTCGCCCCCCCCCCCCCCCTACTTTGGGCTAGTTGATTCCAGCTTCGGTCCCTGGGACTGTCAAGAAGCTGCTCGCGATGAGAATAGCTGGCGCCAGGGACGTGATACGTGATCAAGGGGTCCAGGTAGGTGCCCACGTCTCGAAGAAATCGTGACGCCGCATGTGAAGGGAAGGCGACAACTGAGAACCGTGTGACGTTTTTGGACGATTCTGACCTCTCGTGGGCCTTCGGAAACCTCCAGAAGCCTCTGGCGACGTGGGTAAAAACTACTGAGGATCATGAGGCCTACGTCGTCGCCCGTCGTCGTCGTCGTCGTCATCCTCGCCTGGGACTTGGTGCTGCTGCCACTCATGATGCATTAGGCCCGTCTTGCGCAAACTGGTCATCGTATGCTGGTGACCTGGATCACTTTGCCCTGCCACTTCTTCCTGTAAGGCCTTGTTGTCCAGGATGTTGATGCAACGCGTATTGTTGGACCGTGCTGTCCGGGCAGGGAAGCGTGTACTCGCTGTGTGCCTGCAATAATTCGTTATGATGTATGATGTGGCGATGCTGGCATCGTGAATCGCTCTGGTGTTCGCACCAACAAAGGGGGGCTCTGTTGGCCTGGAACCAATTGACACCGCACTCTGCTCTCCTCGAAGTAAAGGACGGCTGCATTTGGCGCCACGTAACCGAGTGATCTTGCGAGAAGCTCCCAGATGCGATGCGAAAGCTCGACATTTTCCTCGTTGCCCCAGCTATCCCCCCCTGTGCTCCCGTGGGTGGAATGACGGCGTCGATGCAATCCGCCACCGTGCCGCTGGGCACGGAGTGGGCGCGTCCTCGGGTCCTGGGCCCAATCATCTGAGCCCCAACCCCCCCCTCCTGGGGCCCACTCATCGAAGCCCCAATCACCCCGGCCCCAATCCTTACGGGGCCCGGACCACTCGACTTCAGATCTCCCAGAGCCTGGCGCGTGCCCCCTGGGGCTTGGCGCGTGCCCCCTGGGGCTGTGCCGAGTGGTGGCGCGTGGATTGTTCGGGCCCAGGAGGGGCCCAAGGCCAAGAGGGCCCCACGCGGCTGGCAAGACAGCCCAAGAGGGCCCCGAGACGCCCAAGATCGGCCCAAGACGCCCAAGATGACCTCAAAAGGGCCCAGGAGGCCTCTGGGACGCCCCAAGAGGCCCCCAAGAGGCCTCCCAAGAGGCCTCCCAAGAGGGCCTCAAGAGGCAAACAGTACTAATTTTCCTAATGCTTCCGACGGTTTCGCCTTTTCAGCTTTCCGACGCTCCAATGCGACCCAAGAGGCCCCAAATACCACCCCAAAACGGCCCAAGAGGCCTCCAAGAGGGCCCTGCTACGGCCTAAGAGCGCCCCAAGACGGCCCAAGAGGCGCCCAAAACGGCCCAAGAGGGCCCCAAAAGGGGCCCAAGAGAGAGAACACGAACCGAAAATCCAAGCCTTCCACCCCAATGAGGCCACCAGGAGACCCCAAGATGCGCCCAGGAGGCCCCAGAAAGCCCCCCAAAGACCCAAAATATGCAATAATAGGCCCACAACCGGCCCCCAAGAGGCCTCCTAACTGCCTCCAGGAGGTTCCAGAAAGGCCTCCCACGACATCCCAGCGAACATCCAACCGGCTTCCATACCCACGACCACGTCACGGTGGCGGGATGGGCCGAAAGCCATTCTACTATTCCTGTCCTCGCTATCACACCCAGTCGTCGGCCAACACATCGACGCTGCTTGCACCAGAGGAGGAGGAGGAGGAGGAGGAGGAGGAGGACGATGAGGAGGAGGAGGAGGAGGAGAAGGAGAAGGAGGAGGACGATGAGGAGGAGGAGGACGATGAGGAGGATGAGGAAAAGGAGGAGGACGAGGAGGACGCGGAGGAGCAGGAGGCGGAGGCGGAGGAGCAGGAGGCGGAGGCGGAGGAGCAGGAGGGGGAGGATGAGGAGAAAGAGGAGGAGGAGGAGGAGGAGGAGGAGGAGGAGGAGGAGCAGGAGGAAGAGGAGGAGGAGGAGGAGGAGGAGGAAGAGGAGAATGAGGAGGAGGAGGAGGAGCAATCAGGAGAAGGAGGACGAAGAGGATGAGGACAAGGACGATAACGTGGAAGCGGAAGCGGCGACGCGGGCGGCAACGACGCACGACGCCGACGGCGAACGCGGACGACGGACGAGCGACGACGACGGCGCCGACGCCGGCGACACTTGACGACGGCGGACGGCACGACGGCGCCGACGCCGACCGACACGGACAAACGACGGACCACGGCGGACGCCGCCGACGACGGTCCCGCCGCCGACGGCGCCGCCGCCGACGGACGTCTGAGCTTCCTACGACCGCGGCCGACCACACACGGCGAGGCCGACGACCGGCTCCGACGGACGCTGGACCACCGCCCGGCGCAGCGGGCGGCCTCCTGGAGAAGCGGGCCGCCGCCGCGGGAGCGGCGGGGCCCCCGCCGGCGGGGCGGCGACCTGCCCCGCCCAGATCGGATCGGCGGGGGGGGGGCCTGGCCCAGTGCCCCCAGTACTCTCGGGCGTGGGGGGGCCCAAGAAGCCTCCAAGGCACCCCTCACGGGGCCCAAAGGGCTCCAGAGGGGCCGGGAGATGGCGCGAGGGGGTTGGGGCGCCTCTGGGACCACTTCTGACAACACCCAAGCGAACAGGAGCGGCGCCAGCGCTGGACACAACCCTTGTGGCAAGGGTGTGCCCGTGCCTCTTTGGGCTCGGCGCGTGGCGCGTGGGGCGAGGAGAGGGGGAGGAGGAGGAGGAGGAGGAGGAGGAGGAGGAGGAGGAGGAGGAGGAGGAGGAGGAGGAGGAGGAGGAGGAGGAGGAGGGGGAGCAGGAGCAGGAGGAGGAGGAGGAGGAGGGGGAGCAGGAGCAGGAGGAGGAGGACGAGGAGGAGGAGGAGGAAACCGCGGCCCGCCCGAGCGATTCAGGCGAATGTTGCTGCCAAGCGCGGCGACCAGCCCTCAGGTGGGCATTAGGCGCCCGCGATCACCGAGATCGCATCCTGGATTGTTTCGCCATGTTAGCTTCCAGCGGCCCTGCTTGCATGGCTTACACGTCTCTCAATGCTATTACTCTTGTTTCTCGCTCTCATATTACAGCATGTAACACAGCATGTACAAAGCTTTGCTACGCCGCTCGAAACACATACAACGCATCAACATTCATCTCATGCACGGTCAAACATGCATATCGCTTCAGGGTCTTAACACATTTGCGTCCGAGCTTGTACTGCTTACCAACACGGATGATCGGGACCACACAAGGATGATATCCTCAGTTGTACCACCTACAATCTACCCTGCGCCGATACCTCTACGTTGACCTGATCCGCCGCCGCCCCACTACACAGTGGAAGAGGTGTCAGGGCCACGGCAATATTTCAGCGTATTCAAGTGATTCAGAGATTGCCAATATCGTTGAAAATCAAATTGAACATGCTTCACACTCAAGTATCTCAGACAGCACGGTAGGCTCAAACGACGATGCGTACCCTCGCAATTTGGCAGGCACCCTGTTGGCAACGTCTGGACATGTTGGCCGCGGACTCAAGCACACACACACACACATAAGGCCACAAACTTGCCAGCTGATTTACACGCTACAAATGGCAACGGTATGGTCGAAGGGCACCCTGGCGCCATCAGAGAAGTGGGGGACAAGTGGGTTTGCAACTCATCAATATCCACAACGCAGCGCCTACGAGATGAGTTTCAACATGCAGCGCATAAATATGTATAGAGTCAGCTTGGGGAGCAATGGCACCTCCAGTTTAAACATGCAGCGCATCGTCTTCACACAGCTTCGGCAACAATGGCATGTCCAATGTAGTGGTGCAGAAGAAGACGACATTATCGTTTATTTCCAGGGTATGGCTGAAGACAGACATGCACTCATGACAGCAAAATCACAATGTATCAGCGTGATTGCCAGCGACGCGAGCGACTCTGAAGTATCAGTGGCAATATTCGACGAGCCAGTGGCAACATTACCTTTACCCATTCATTGATGAAGATGATCGTGCAGTGGTGCAGCAATTTCAACAGTACATTCGCCAGTTTCGTGGCATTTGCGCTGGTGGTTTGGACATTGGAGCAGAGGCACTTCTTACATACAGTATGACAGATTCGAAATGTGGTTGAAGGCTGCCTGTCTCTTCTACATGCCACACGTGTCATAAAATTATCATCATCATCACCGTCATCAACTTCGTCATCATCATCATCATCATCATCATCATCATCATCATCATCATCATCATCATCATCATCATCATCATCATCATCAACATCATCTCCCATCCATGCGTATGATTGTACTCACGCGCTGTCTATGCCGGCGCGCATTTGGCGCGTCGCCTCACCCGGCGGAGGAGGTGGGAATTGCAATATTGGGGAGGTGAAGGTACACGCGCAGGGGGGGGTCTAAGGGAGTCGAGAAAATGGCTGGAGGAGGTGGAGGAGAACACGGGCAGAAGCCTCGAGATTGCACACTTGGAGCCAGCACACACTCAGCATTTCGCTGAATCGGGCCAGCCAGCACGTCTGTGCCAGCCCACTCACACATGCCATGTACACTTCAGTACTCCACGCTGGCATACAGGGGGAGAACTCGAGCCACAATAGTGGCAACAGTGACGGTGGTGCCCCCCATAAGAACTGAGACGGTGAACCCCCCCGAGGAACCGAAACAAAACACGGGTAGCAGTCCAAGAATTGCATGTGTTTTTTTCTCTACTTGCCAGTCCGTACAGCCTAGGACACCCACTTGGGCCAGCCAGCACAGTCTGCAGCAGCCCCTTACCACACACTTCTTCTGTTCCCCTGCAACACATCATAACTGCAGGATACAATGTGGAACGGACACCGATGGTGCAATTTAGCATGGCGGGGGACGGTGGACGTACTTACCAGCAGTCCTGAGTCTGCCATGTTGCTTACCACGTGGGCCAGCCAACGCGACCTGAATCAACCCCTCTCCACACGCTTACTGGGGCTTGGTATCTGCCAATGCCTTAGAGCCAAGCTTTTAGCACCAGCCGGAACTTTAGAATAGTAGATTGGTGGGGTTGGGTGCAATTACTTCAGTATGTTCGATGGCGGTGGAGGCGGTGACTGACCAAGGTACTGCAGCTGCCGTCAGCCCAATGTGGCGGGCGCCTACTCTTGGCACCCCGTTCAATTTTCTGCGGCGGCCGCCATGTACACAACTGTCCAGCCGGTCGTCAGCATTGTTTGTTCTAGTACTTCCCAGCAGTGGCACTTCAGCCACGTGGCTAAAGTTTGGGCTACGTACAAAAAGAGGAGGAGGAGGAAGAAAAGGAAAATTAGTGGGAATTGGGAACGGGAGAGGCAAGCTCGAAAAACGAAGCATATCAATAAGCATGGGATGCGACCTCTGACCCGTTGCTCCGCGAACGACACAGCCTTGGCCAGAACACCTCGTCGATCCTGTTGGAAACATCGCGTCGAGACTTGTTCGCTCGGCGCGTGCACTCGGCTGCCGGGCCCTTTTACTTGCTCTGGCGAATACGACCCACAGGGCCCACATAACCAACATCCCAGATCGCTCTGACATCTGAAGGTGTGCGAAGGATGCAGCCACCCACCGCGCAGTGCATCTTGCTCCCTGGAGGCACTCCCGAAAGAAAGCCATCAACGAAGAAACACTCGAAACGTGGGCTCCTGAGCAAGAGACCCATTTGCTTCTTACAAGCGGACCCCTTGCAACGAGCGCAGTGGTGATCGTCCTCTCCAAGACAGCGCGCTGAGCTAAAACGGGCGACCAGAGCGGGGCGGGGGCGGATGAGACCTCAGTCGCTCAGCAGATCGAGGCGGGCGCTGATCGATGACCATGGCATCCATCGTGGCACGAAGGAGACGCCCCCGCATCAACTTTGCGCGCTTTTCGTGGAACGCGATGCGAGCCTGAACCTCGCTCCACACTCGGACCTCCTGAAAACGAGATCTGCTAGTTCATCAGCCTTCACGTTGCCTTCTTGCTGCCGCCGACGTAGCCCGCGATCTTCGGACTCAGCCCTCGGCGCATGCGAATTCATGAAAAATTGCAATGCGATGGTCAAGAAGGCGATCGTCCGCTTACATGTGCTCTCCGATGGCAGCCCACGGGCCCGCGTCCGACTCGGCCTTTGACGGAGTAAGAAATGCGCTCGGGCTCCAGACCTCCTGAAAATTACTTCGAAATCGCAAACTCGCCACGATGCGCCGTTTCCCCCAGCGACCTGCGAAGGGCCCTCCAGCCGACAATCCCAAGCGGAGCGGCTCGAAACAATGGGTCAATGCGAAACCCCTTCCCGCTCGTCGCAGCTTCGCTTGCTAGGCACCTAAGCCTCCGCTGACATCTCCGCAGCAGCGCGGCGGCTGTCTGCGCCCGCGGCAATGAAGCCATCCGGGCCCGCATCTTCTCTGAAAACCACGCCCCCTCCGCCGTCGGCGGTTCAACTTCCGCCCCAGACGGAGGCGGTGGGCTACGACGCCACACGCGTTTGATGCCGTTGATGATGCGAGGGCGCTTCGGCGACGCGCGCCTCTGAATCTCGATATGAGCGATGATCTTTGTCCTGCGGGCGTGTTCAGCACAGACGGAGAGGCGCCCCCCGGCGCCGCGCGCCACGCGGCAAGCACCTCGGGCAAAGGAGAAACTCCTCAGCGTCGGTCTCGACGCGCGCGGGCGACCAGTTGCTACCGCGGCCGTCGCCAAGAGGACCCCCCGCCGCTGGGCCACGCGCGGAACCTCGCGGAGACGAAGAAACATTCTGCACGGATCGTTGACGACGCGACCAGCCACGCCATCACCGCAATAGTGACTGGCCGCCTTCTCCCGCAGATTCAGCCAACGCTGATGCGGGCATAACTGCGATGATGCGATGATCTCTATCGAATCCACGCGCCCTGTCATCAACCCCTGGAAAATGCCAGTCGATCTGCAGACTGATGCCCCCGCCCCAGAGCATCCGCCAGCGCGATGGACTGCCGGGGCCTGAATTGCACGAGGGAAGCGCGACGATTGCCGCGCAGACTGGCCCGCGAGCTCGGCGAGCCGTCTCGGCTGCAATGGCGGCCCCATATCCTGAACGATCGCGCCCCGCACTCGCTCCGCACTGGTGCGACATCCACGGTTGGCCGGGCGTCGACGCAGCCGCGCGCGAACGAGTTCGCAATTGGGACACGCTTCTGGACCTCGTCACGGGGCCCGCAAAACCAATGGAGTTGTGAGACGCGCGCCTCGCCCGCTGGATCCACGCGCCGCTCCCGTCCGACGTCGCAGCTTCAACGACTCTGTCCCGAACGTGCCGCATGCCTGATGTCCGTCGCGTGCATCTGTTTGGTCAACTACGTTCTCGCAGTCCGCCGTAAACAAGCAATGTCTGCTAGCACGCGCCAATCTTGATATCCGCATGTTCGGCCGGCAAGCCGCGGCAACCCTGCTTCGCCTCGCGGGTCGTGCCCCGCCAGGTCAACTCCTGGATGGCAGCCATCAGTAATAACCGCGCCGCCGGCGCATCTCTGCAAGGTTACGAGCCTGTTCGGCATTGGCATCGATGGGCGCGCTCTTGCTCTCCGCGGGAAGATCTCCTTCTGCGAATGAACCGAACATCTCCATAGTGCCCGTTGCAATATTCCTGCGCGCCGTCTTCTCCAACTGACCCGCGCAGACCGTCGATCCACGTTCGAACGCGCGCGCCAAAATTGACGGGGGCGAGCCGTTGCAAGTCAAAATGCGCCGCGCATGTGTCAAGCCGCGCCCCATTGCGCAATCCTTGAATAATCGACCTTTCCGGTTGAAAAGATTCTGGCGTCGGCTCCTGCGTCGTGATCCGCGGGCCCGCGCGCACTCGAAGTCCCCGACGCAACGCTGCTGGCAAAAACCGGACTTCCCCGCAGAATGCCACGACCATTGTCGCGCACTGTCTTGAGGAACGCTTCGCGCGAAGCAGACTGGCCCGCCAGCGCCGCGCTGCGGCGCTCGCTGCATTCGTCGGATCACGGCTGCAAGTGTCAACAACGCAGAGACCACACTTGGCAAGTCATGCAGATGCGCCCGATGCTCCGGTCTCTTTGCGCCAACTTCGGCAAGGTGCGCCGCGGCCAAGTCGTGACACCCTCGACACGATTGCAGAGACGCAACAGTTCATCGCGACCGCAGGTAGGATGCCTCTACACATCCAGCGAAGTGAGCCTGTCAGTTCCGAGTCCAGCCCGGGGCTTCAATCGTCGGCGCTTTTTCCAATTGCGCCCACTCAATATGGGGATGTGGCGAAGTCCCTGGCGCGCCGCGCGATGCAGGGCCGACCCCCCCGCCTCGCCTGCCTCCTCGGGCGCCCGCAAAAAACTGCTGCACTTTGTGATCAACCGCGCCGGCAGGGCGATGGAGCCCCCCCCCGCCCTTGGCGAAAATCTCGCCCGCAGCCGACGGTGATCCCTTCGAACTTTTGAACGGCGCTCCAGATGCCTGCGATGGAGCGACCCAGTCGCGGAACTCTGCGACGGCGATTCGCGCGAGTTCCCGCTGCGAGCCCGCTGGGCCACGCGAGCGGCTACCTGCCCATGAGAACAGACCAATCCTCGCGACTGTCCGACCCGCGGCCCCCGCGGTGAATCTGGCCCCGTCATGGGCCCGACCGCCGGGTCTGGAAAATCTGTAGCCGCTCGCCGGCGCGCGCGCGCCGCGGGTGGCCATGCTGCGCGCGCCCGCTCTAGCGGCTTGTCTACCACCGGCCGTTGCAGAACTGAATAAGCTTGAAGCCGCCAGCTGGCAATCTGGTCGCGCGCTTCTACTTCTCGATTTTCGCTCAGTCCACGAACCTCCGCGATTCGCCTGCTCGGGCCGCCCGCTTGGGCCGCGGCGGCCCGAAGCCCGCTCGGCGCGCTGAGTTCCGCAGCCCTGGAATGCGCGAGGATGGCCAGCTTCGCAGCGTTGACCTACGCGGAAAAAGGCCGCGCTGGCCTCGCGAGCAGGCTCGCGCCCGCGGGCCAAAAACGGCCGGGGAACGCGCGATGGGCGACCGCATCTATGCGCCGCGAGGCCCCGAGCTGTCGACGAGGCCCCTTTCGCGGGCCCGCGTGCTCGCGGGGGGGGCGGAGGGAAGGCCCACCTCGGGGCCCCTCTCGCGCGAAGAAAGCGGGCGCCTCAGGGGGGCCCTCCAATGGCGGGGCGACGGCCGTCGTCAGCGCGCGCTGCGACGCGCCGCGGCAGCCGCCCCAGGGGCGGCGGAGGAGGGGGGGGCGACGGCAGCGACAGCAAGGGCAGCCGAAGGACAAGAGGAGGAGGGCGGCAAGCGCCTGCCCGAGGACCCCGCCCCAAATCTGATTCCCAACCCTCGGGGAAACCCGCTTCCCCAGAAAAAGCGCGCCCCGAGATCATCTGCGGCCCGCTCGTCGGGCTCTCCAAGATTGGCCTCGACTTTCCGCGCGGGATAAGGGCGCCGCGCCCCGCGATGCTCTGCAGATTTCCCCTTCGCAGCAAGCGTCTATCCACGCGCGCCCTGGAGCGTTGACACCAGGCGCGGCCTTGATTTTCGGTCGGGCACCCTGGGGTGACTTGGCTGGGGCCTCGGAGCCCCCGACAAACAACTGGGACCGTTTCCTCGGGCGCGCTCGCAGAAACCCGCGCGCGCGCCCCCGCGGCGCCCGGGCGGCGGGTTCGAGCGAAAAAGGGAGAAACATATATATATATATATATATATATATACATATATATATATATATATATGAGGAAAAGCAGCCGCGCAATCGATCGCCGACCCTGATGCCCCTGCCTCGCGAACGCCGGCGCGGCCGCCAGCGCGGGCCCTGCGTCCGATGGCCGAACGACCGCCCGGGCCCCGGCGACGTCGGGGGGGGGGGGGGGCGCGCCGCGACCGGCGGGTTTCGCGCCGCGCTTGGGCGCCCGTGCGCCGCTGGCGGGCGCCATCTGCAGCCGCGCGGGCCTCCGCCAAGGCCCGCGCTTGATGCCCGCGCGCGCGCCGCTCGGCGTAGCAGCCCGCCTGGGATTGATTGGCGACGCTGCCCGCGCGCGGGATGCCAGCGGGCAGTTGCCCTGGGCGCGTCGGACGTCGACCAAGTCGGATGCTTCTCGAAGTGCAAAGGCGCAGTCGCGCGCGCACTCGCGCACGCGCGCAACGTCGCCACTGACCCAACCAATACATCGCGTTCTCACGCACTGAATAAGACGCCCACTGCACCTACACTCGCGCGCTCATACATTCATATTGAGGAAGTGTCAGGAGAGAGAGAGAGAGAGAGAGAGAGAATAATCAAAATCGAGAGAGGAAGAGAGAGAGAGAGAGAGAGAGAGAGAGAGAGAGAGAGAGAGAGAAAAAAAAAAAAAAGAGGGAGAGAGAGTCTCGCTTGCGACTGCAAGGCGAGGGCCTCAGGCTGGAGCCACTCCATATGGAGCCGCCAGATCACGTTAGTAGTCCGAGCGGGTCATCCAAACCTCGTGTCGTCATGTTTGGGCATCTGAGGCGAGGGTCTGGAAGGAATCTCGAACCGAGGCCTGGTCTGTGATGAAATGTCGAGAAGTTCCAGGCGCGGGGGGGGGCCTCCATGAGCGGCCGCCAGATCACGTTGGCAATCCGAGCGGGCCATTCAAACATTGAAGATCTCGCCATCTTGGGGGTCCTGATGCGTGGATTTGGACACAGATTGGAGCGGGGGACTCGCGCGTGAATGAACTGCGATGTCCTTTCCCTGTGGCCGCCAGATCGCGTCAACAATCCGGGCGGGCCTTCGCTGTCCAAGGGGTGAACTGGCAGCTGCCAGCCCGCTCGACGAACTCGACGCGGAATCTGATAGGCGAGGGTTATGAGAAGGCTGACGCCGTACTCTGTGCGCTCGCAGCCACAGTGGTAGGCGCGCTGTCCTCCAGTGCATCGTGCATCGAGATCTGCTGTACAAAAAACATACCTAACGGAACCAACAACTGGCACGCTGGAGCTGACGTAATTCGTTGGTCGAAGCGGCCTGCTCCTCGGTGGTCGGAGGCCTCGACCATGCAACTCAATCTCTTCCTATGCTTTGATACCCTTGGCGCCCATGCGCTTGCCAGTGCAGGCCGTCGCCGAATTCTGGATATCGTCCTTGGCGCGGGCCGCGGCCTCCGCCACCGCCAACTTGCTGGCCGACGTGGCTGCTGCCGCCGCCGCCGCCGCCGCTGAGTCCACCGTTGCGGCGGCCGCCTCAGTAGAAGCCGCGGCTGCGTCAGCTGAAACCGCCGGTGGTGTTCCTCCAGCTCCGAGTGCACCGGTAGGCTCGACATTCTTGGCGCGTGCCGCCTGAGGATCACCGCCACCGAGAATATCAAGGCCATCATCTCCTGGATCTGCGGTTTCTTGAGTCCCGCGCTTCTTCTGCATCCTGGTAGTGATGGCGTCGTGCAGCGCCGTGGCCTTGGTCATGCCCCGCTTCTCTTCGCCCGAGCGTGCCGCCAGCGACGTGTTGTGCTGCTGCAGCTCTTGATGAATCGTCTGGAGGTCCTCCTTCTGGGACTGCTCGATGCCCTCGAGCTCGCCCAAATCCTTGAAGAGGCTCTCGTCCCAGATGAAGTCGGAGGCCGCCTTCGGGACCGCCTGCCCAGGCTGTCGCGCTGCAGGCCCCTCGACATCCTTGGCCGGCGAGAGAGCGGCCTGTCGATTGGCCTAGTCGGCCAGCGCCAGGACAAGCGCTGCCTCGCGCTCTAAGTTGCCCCTGAAGCGCACCACTGCTGCAACTGCCTGGGTCGTGAGTGATGTTCGCGTCACGCCACTGCCACGGGGTGCGCTTGATGGCGTCCTCGACTGCTGTGGCCTTGCCCTCGTCGGGCTGCAGTGCCAACTGGGCCTGGATCACCTCGGTGACCTGGGCCGAGTGCGGTACCGCCACGGTCTGCGCCAGCCCCTGCAACTGCCCCTCGACGAGGGCCTGCGTCTGGTGGAGCTGGCTCTGCTGCTGCTGCTGCTGAGGCTGGTTCACCAACTCGCGAACAGGCTTGTGCAGCTGGGCGCCGCCCTTGTGGAGCTTGAGCTGGTTTCCACATTGGGCGCAGCGGCACCCTCGACTCTCATGGTTGGAGTTCCCGTCCCAAGAACTGAAGGTAGGGCACATGGTCCAGTGCCGAGACATTGAGGATATGGATTCGCCCTGTCTAGCCAGCCGCGGTCTCATAACAACTGATGTGTCGTGTGCCCGTGGTAACCCCCCAGCACCACGCGCAGGTTCAGTGCTGGATGCAGCCTGGCTTTGCAGATTTGATCCCAAGTTGTTTGAGGGAGGAGGAGGAGGAGGAGGAGCAAGAGGAGAAAGAACAGGGGTAGGGCAGCGAAAGCTACCGTGGAATTCTCCAACAAGGTTCTCGGCAATAATACTCTCGACGGGAGTTTCCGGGAGTCTTCCAACGCCCCCTCCTCCTCCACCGCACACCGATGTAGGCTGTGCCTCTGGGGAAGTCTTCCTCATCGTCGCGAGGCCCTCCTGTCCGTCTCCTTGCCCTAACCCCCTTCCTTCCCCTCACGCTCCTACTCCCCCTCCCCTCCCATCTGTATCCTGATCCTCTTCCTCCTCTCCCCTAAGACGAAGCCAGGACGAGGATGGAATCGGGTGATGATAAATCGAGAATCTCTGAGATCCAGCGGCCCTGGAGGATGTCTTGGGCGTCGCGGCCTTCTCAAAGCGTTCCGAAACGCTCTGAGGGCTTTCGGAACGCTCTGGAACAGAATTATCCTCGTCCTAGCCCCGTCCGATCCCCTCCGCTTCGGAGGTGGGAGGTGGAGGCTGACGATGACGACCGACGGCGATGACTCCGTCTGACCGAAAATCGGGCCTCCCCCGGGGACCATCGGGTTTCGTCTCTCCAACTGCGATCGGCCGCGGCGACGAGCAGCTCCAGATTCGCCCAAAAATCTCAAAACTCAATCCTCGGGCCCTCGAGCCTCACGCCGACGACGCCGCCGACGACGAGCCGCCCCCTGCCCACCCCCTGTGCGGCTCGAACCATCGAAGCCAATGCCACCGATGCTGCCGCCGACGACGCCGACGACGACGACACCAACGGCCCCCCCACCCCCGACGAAGAAAACGCCGACGAAGACGCCGACGAGGACGCCGACGAAGACTCCGACGAAGACGCCGACGAAGCCGCCGGTGAAGACGCCGACAGCCCCGCCAGCGCGGCGCAGGCGGGCCGCTGCGGCAGCTGGGCCTGGGGGCGGCCGCTCGGAGCGCGCGAATGCGCGCCCCCGAGTCCGGCGGGACCGCCGTCAGAGGCGCGGCAGCGGCGGGGGCCCGCCTCAGCGGACCCCCAGAAGGCCTTCAATGGGCCCTGTCAGGGGGGCGAGAGCCCAAACCCAGAGCGCGCCGCCAAGAGAAATCAGGACGGAAGTGCGTGTGTTCGCCGTTGTCGGACCCTGGAGGCCCTCGCCGGGCCGCCCCAGGACCGTCGCAAAAGCGACGCAGGATGCACAGCCAGTCCTGGGCTGGGCGGCGCATTATGGGTAAAGGGCAACTTTTCGGCAGCCCTCGCTGCCCCCCCCGTTTCTCGCCCCCCCATTGCGCGACGCCCACCCACAGAAAGGGCCGGGACTTCCAGGAACCGCGTATTGAAAAATCAGAACGCTTCAAGTCTGGTTGCAAGGGGGGGCAACTTGACGTGGAATCGGCGGTCCATCGCGGACGGATGGTCCGTAGGCCCTCGACAGCGAAACCTGGCGCTCCTGGGTGGGGTGGGGCACGTAGGACCCAATTGGCGATGACTGCGCAACCGGAGTATCACGCAAAGCTGCATTCCTTTCTCCTAGAGATCGGCACCGCCCTCGTCCTCAAGGGTATCGCCTACGGCGTCCTCATCCCCCGAGTTCCTGCGGGCCAGCCTCCTGCGACTGCATGGAAACGCCAAGCTACCTGCCTCCTCCCACTCCCTTGTCTCAGCCGAACTGTTTGGCTGGGCAGTTGTCCCCGCCCCCCCGTCCACTCCCACCGCTGCGGCTTACTTGCCCATTTTCCTGTGTTCGCCTCGCCCAGATTTTCGCTCGTGCTCGTCCTCTTTGGTCGCTTCTCTCGCTCCGTCGCTACCCATTCCCAGACACCCGGCTGCTCAAATGTTTTCGATGCGTGGGCCCCTGAGGGCCAGACCATTTCCCCAGGGCCAGTTTTTCCTCTTGAGTCGTTGTTTGACGCTCCCCCAGCCTGACGAGAACCCCCAGAAGCCGAAAACTGTCAAAAACCGCCAGCTCCAATTTTTTTGGGGGGCGTCGGATCTCTGGAATCGTCCGTCAGTGCTTGCTGCTGGGTGGCTGGGACTGACGTCGGGGGAGCTCGGGTGCTCCAGGGGCCTGCCTTGAGCTCGCCGCTCTCTGGAAGTTTCGGCCCCCGTGCGGCAAGGCCCAAGATAACTCAAGATGGCCCAAGAGGCCTCCAAGACGCCCCAAGAGGCCTCCGAGAACCTCCCAAGAGGTTCTTGATGGATGTAGGCATTCTCGCCTTTTCGGCTTCTCGACGCTCCAAGACGGCCCAAGAGGCCTCCACCAAGACAACCCCAACACTGCCAAAAAGGCCTCCAAGAAGACCCCCAGTCATCCCCCGCTCGCACGGGTCTCACTTCTTGCGATCGGTCCTCAAACTCGTTTGGGTTCGCAGGGCTGCACGGTGAGCTTCACCCTGACCTCGAACGTAAAGCTTCCTCGTTTCTTGATCCGCCCGAATGTAGAGTTGCGTCCGATGCATCAGGCATGAGACAAAAGACATGCAGCGCACGGCCAAATCCGCCGACCCTGTCGGCGTGTGTGAGGGGCTTTTCCGTTCGAGCCGTCATCTCCGTCATTCTTTGTACTCGTCGTCTCTGTCCTTCCCTTTCCCTGGGAGACCTCTTCCCCTGGGCTCCAGCCAAGCCGACCTTGAGCAACCTCGTAATTGAGTCGAAGGGAAGCCCCTTCCCTTTGATCCCTCCCCCGCCGGGAGGGGGGGGGGGGTAGCGACCCCCCCCCCGGGTCAGATACGACGCCCCCCCCTGGGACTCCTCTTCCCCTGGGCTCCAGCCAAGCCGACCTTGAGCAACCTCGTAATTGAGTCGAAGGGAAGCCCCTTCCCTTTGATCCCTCCCCCGCCGGGAGGGGGGGGGGGGTAGCGACCCCCCCCCCGGGTCAGATACGACGCCCCCCCCTGGGACTCCTCTTCCCCTGGGCTCCAGCCAAGCCGACCTTGAGCAACCTCGTAATTGAGTCGAAGGGAAGCCCCTTCCCTTTGATCCCTCCCCCGCCGGGAGGGGGGGGGGGTAGCGACCCCCCCCCCGGGTCAGATACGACGCCCCCCCCTGGGACTCCTCTTCCCCTGGGCTCCAGCCAAGCCGACCTTGAGCAACCTCGTAATTGAGTCGAAGGGAAGCCCCTTCCCTTTGATCCCTCCCCCGCCGGGAGGGGGGGGGGGGTAGCGACCCCCCCCCCGGGTCAGATACGACGCCCCCCCCTGGGACTCCTCTTCCCCTGGGCTCCAGCCAAGCCGACCTTGAGCAACCTCGTAATTGAGTCGAAGGGAAGCCCCTTCCCTTTGATCCCTCCCCCGCCGGGGGGGGGGGGTAGCGACCCCCCCCCCGGGTCAGATACGACGCCCCCCCCTGGGACTCCTCTTCCCCTGGGCTCCAGCCAAGCCGACCTTGAGCAACCTCGTAATTGAGTCGAAGGGAAGCCCCTTCCCTTTGATCCCTCCCCCGCCGGGAGGGGGGGGAAGGGTAGCGACCCCCCCCCCGGGTCAGATACGACGCCCCCCCCTGGGACTCCTCTTCCCCTGGGCTCCAGCCAAGCCGACCTTGAGCAACCTCGTAATTGAGTCGAAGGGAAGCCCCTTCCCTTTGATCCCTCCCCCGCCGGGAGGGGGGGGGGGGTAGCGGGGGGGGTAGCGACCCCCCCCCCGAGTCAGATACGACGCCCCCCCCCCGTACCGACCTTGAGCAACGTCGTCATTGAGTCGAAGGGAAGCCCCTTCCCTTTCCCTTCCCCGACGGGGGGGGGAGAGGAGGTCCCGGGGGGGGTCCCGGGGGAGTCCCGGGGAAGTCCCGGGTCAGATACGACACCTCCCTCCCCACCTTCTCGTCCTTCTCCCCGTTCCCCCAAACCATCCCACAGCCCGTGCCTCTTGCTGCGCATTGCGAACAGGGTCGGCGGCACCGGCCGTCAGGCCTTCGCAATATGTTGCTCATGCTTCTGCTTAGGCTTATGATTATGATAATAGCGTCTTCTTATTCGTATGCGTACTCTTCTTCTAAATATTATTAATATTATTATTATTAATAATAATATTATTATTACCATTATTATTATTAGTATTATTATCATTAATAATAATATTATTATTATTATTATTATTAGTATCACCATCCTTATTATTACCATTATCATTTTCATTATTACTATTATTAATATTCGTAACATTATTTGTATTACTATATGTATTATTAGCACTCGGATGATTATTATTATTATTCTTAGTATTACTCATCCGCCGACGCTTTGTGGGTCTCCAGGCGCGCGGGACAGTTCCCCCCCATACCCCCCCCCTCCCAGGGGCCCCGAACCGCAGACTCGACCCTCCCCGGGCCCAGGACGACCCCGGACCGAGCGCGCCATGGAGGGACAGAGGGCACCCAAACAGACCAATACGGTCCAAGAGAACCCAAAGATCGCCCAGGACGCCTAACGTGGCCCCAAGACGCCCAAGATGGCCCCAATACGGCCCTACAGGCCGCCAAATCGCCCCATGAGGCCTCCAAGAGGCCTCCCACGTGGGCCCCACGAGGCGACAATGATTGATTTTCCTGTTTGTGTTTTTTTGTCAAAACTATCGGGGTTCTCGACCTTACGGCTTCCCGCTGCTCCAAGACCGCCCCAAGACCCCTCCAAGACGGCCCGAGAAGCCCCCGCCCCCAAGGCGGCCCAAGAGGGTCCCCAAGCGGCCCAAGAGGCTCTGAAAACGGCCCAAGCGGCTCTCAAGACGGGGCCCACAGAGGCCCAAGTTGGAACCAGGAGCTGACGAATCTAGCCTTCCGCCCTGAGACGCGCTCAAGAGGCCTCAAGAGGGCCCAAAGAGGCACCGAAAAACCTCCACGAAACCTCCAAGACGCCCCAGGAGGCCTCCAAAAAACTACGAAGAAACCCCAAGAAACAAAAAAACGGCCCCCAAAACGCATCCATACTGCTTACCACAGGCCCCCGAAAAAAAACCAACCACGAGATCCCAACCAATATACATGAGGTTCCTGACCCACCACCCAGGCGCGGCGGCGGGATAGGCCGAAGGCCACTGGATTGCAGACCTGACGGATGCAACGCTGCATGGGGCACTGGGCTGGTCCACAGAGCCATCTGCACTCTGAGCCCTCGAAAAAATTAGGATACCGGAGTGCAGGTCCCAACCCCAGATCGTGACTCCTCCTCCTCCTCCTCCTCCTCCTCCTCCGCCTCCTCCTCCTCCTCCTCCTCCTCCTCCTCCTCCTTTTCCTCCTTTGCCCCCCCTCCGCTTCCCTGCGTCCTCCTTACGCTCCTCCGCCTCTCCCCCTCCCTGTCGCCATTATCCTCCGCTTTCGCTTGCTGCGTCTCCTCTTCGTCCGTCTGTTTCGTCCTCCCTGTCGACCTCGCTCCCGCGGGCCCTGCATCTAAGGGCCTTGGCGCAGGCCCCCGTACGAATAAGATTTGCATGTCTTGCATTTCGGGATGCCCTTCTCTCGTCGCGCGCGACATGGTCACTGCCCGCGGCGAAGGCCGACTTCGGCATTTTCTTTCGGCACTTGCCATTGCAATGGCACCCATGCCAAGTGCGCGCCGTGAACCCATCGGCTATGCAACCTGCGCGTGCAACTTTACTCTTCCTCGTAAACAACTTGGTTCCTCCCTTGTTCGTCGATGTGCTGCTGCCTGGCAAACTCCTTCCTGCGCGCTGCACGCGTCAGCAGTCGCTTCATACGCTTCGACCCATCAGATACTCCCTTCGAGGTCCTGCCGCGCTTGCCACAGTTCTCGCACACCATTATGGTTCCTTTCTTCTTCCGGCGGTCCTCCACCTGATAGCGATCCGAATGGACTGTATCCCAAATGGTCACTCCGCATCGTGGTGCGCAGCACGTAAACAGCTCTGCTCCTGCCTCTACCTTCGTTTCCTATGATTCGACTCGCGAATCGACTTCTCGCGTTCCTCCGGACATTCCCTACGCGGCCTCATCCCTGCTGTGTTGTGCTTTCTTCTGCGCGCCCGACACTTCCCTCTGCCCGTCAAACAGCGCCAGGCACGTCTTCCTCGAACATCGCACAGTTGTCGCGCTCCTCTGCCACTTCGCGTTGCCCGCGCGCGAGTCCTCTTTCGCTCTGTCATCATCGCTGCACTTTGCGCAATGCAACGCCCTAAGCTTCGTCGCGCCCGCGCCGTCGCCATTTCCCCCCGCGCCCCCGTCGCCGCCCTCCCGCGCGCATCCGTCGCCCTGCACTTGCGTTGCCCATGTGTCGCACGTCTTGCGCAATTTCTCCTCTCGCTGGAACTCGTACTTCGTGAACGCCTCGGCCAGCAGCCAACGTCGGTGGCCTCGCGGCATGACCTTCACCTCCCACCCATCCCAATGCGCACTCTCCCCTTTGAGAACCTGCAGCAGCTTCTGCGTGCCAGGCATCTCCCCTTCGTTACGGGGCTTCCATCGGGACTACAACGGGTGCGGTTTGCGAAGGGTGCGGTTTGCCTCCCGTCATATCTGCCCCTCCCGCCCCCGGGAAACGGATGACGCTGTCACTCTATGCGACCGAATCACATGACACCGTTGCTCCTTCTAGTACAGTGGAGCACACATCGAGGATGACAGTGTCGCTCGAAACGACGACAATTATGACACCGTCTCTCACAACAGGCCCCGGAAAAGGCCGCCACAAAGCAACTCGCAAACCGCACCCCAGCGAAACCGCACCGATTGTAGTCGCCGGTTCCTGTCGAACGGCCAGAATATCAAGAAGTTCCCCCGCCTTCGCGCTCGCGCAATGGCCGCGCACATGAGCGTCCAACTTGCGCCGCGTCGTCTCTTGAGATCCGCTACGACTGCGCCCAGTGTCCGTCCTTGCGCGGCGCGCGCCGTCACTGCTAACGCTGGCGCGATCATGAAGTGCGTGCGCTTCAAGCCCAACTATGGATGCTTCCGGTACTCATTCGAAAACCATTGGCGCCCTTTCGATGGGACAATTGGATACAGCCCCGGCCCCCACCCTGGCAAGTGCCACTCCTTCGCATGGAAATCCAACGCAATCTTTTTGGGCAAATGTGACAATACCTCCTCGTTCTCGTTTCCCACGACCTCATCCTCGTGCAATACCCACCCATAAACCGTCGCTGCGCGTCTCCGTAGAAACTTTTGTTTCTACCGATCCAAAGAATGCCCAAACGCTACAGGCATCCCCTTTGCCAGAGCAGCCACCCCGGCAAGCTTGCGCACACCTCCCCGTGGTACCCCAACCAACTCATTCTGCCCTCCACTGTATACGGCCGTCTCTGTTCCCCCCACCCCATGGCACGGGCGATCTCGCGCTGCGACCCACAAAGTCTGCTCCCCTGGTTCCCGAACGCCGTGTCGTGACTCGGACAACCCTCGTGAAATGCAGTCTGGAGGCGTAGTAGTTGATACAGGGTCGGCGGATATGGCGTAATCCGATATAATATTGGTAGTCGTATTTCTCTTCTGCTTACTCTTCTGTTTATATTCCCCCTCCTCATCCTACTAGCCCTCCTCGCAGCCTGCATGCGGAGCTGCAGCGTCTCGAAAGCCTGCCGCAGGGCAAGCGGGGAGGAGGGGGCCAGGGCGGCCCGAGGGAGGGCGCGGGGATGAGAGAGGGAAGAGGGAGGGAAAGGGGGGCGGGAGGTAGAAAGGTGGAACGTGGAAGAAGGGGGGACATGTAGGAAAAAACGTACTGCCCGGCCAGCGCGTCCGACTCCTCTCGAAATGTGATCGACGGCGACCACCTGCATCAACTCGAAGAGGCCGAATAGATATTCGCCCCGCCAGGTCTCTGGGGCCCAGGGTCTCCAGAGGTCCCCAGTGGCCCGGAGCATCCACGGGTCATTGAAGCCTTCGCAGGCTTCTGGCAGGGCTGAACCTAAACGGTGTGTTTCGGTTTCGTGCTGTTTTTGTATACCCTCGTTTTGTCTTCAATCCACCCTTGGCGCAAAACGAAATCGAAACGAAAACGGCCCACGAAATCGCCAAAACACCGTTTAGGTCCAGCCCTGGTTCCCGGCGGCATCTGTCCATATCAGATTCCGTCTCCTGCTCTGCACACCCCTCTTTCCCCTTCGCCCAGATCCACCGGGCCTGGGCGCCCCCAGCCCCCGCGGGCAGTTCGAGCGCCCAGGATGGCCGCCAAGAGGGCCCCGGATAGCCCAAGATGGCCTGCGGCATGCCTTCTAATTGATGGGCCTCGGAGTCCTCAAGATCAGAGGGGCCCACAGAAAAATGAACGCCATTCCCAGGACCCCTGTATCTTCAGATATCGTCTGGATCTTCGTCTTCCCTTCCACTTTCCATATGTCTTACCATGTTGTCTTGAGCATCGACGATTACTTGTGCATGCGTCTATGTTTTCCTATTCGAAGATGGCTACCAAATCGTCCGAGAGATCCACAAGAGAGGCTCGCAAAGGCTTCCCAGAGCGCCCCAAAAACGTCCAAAGAGGGCCCCAGGGAACGATTTGTCTGTCCCCGACCCGCCCGTTGCTTTTACCGATGGCCTCCAGAATAGCCCCCAGGGGGGCCTCAAATACTCAATGGCTTCCAAGAAGGCCCGAGAAGCCTGCCAGATGCCTCCAGGAGGCCGCCACGAAGCTCCAGGAGGTCTCCAAGCTCGCATTTGGATGGCCCCCACGTTTCACTCTGTACTTCTCTACTTCCCTTCCACCCCTTCACTGACAACTCCGCTGGGCTGGGTCGGTTGGGATACGCGTTGCGCCAAGAATTCTAAACACGCTTCGAATGTGCATTCGCCTGGGGGGGGGATCGGACGGAGGTGGGGGCTGCAGCTGGCCTCCTCCACGCAGCGCAGCTGGGCCTCGGCGGCCTGAGAGGGTACATCGAGCTTCCCTCCTTCTCCTCCTACTCCTCATGCTCGTCCTCCTCCTCCTCCTTGTCCACCATTCGCCTCCTCCTCCTCATCCATAAGACGAAGGCAGGATGAACATACATTCGGATCTGATAGAACATCGGGAATATCTGAAAGCTGGCGGCACTTGAGGAATTCTCGGGCGCCGCGGCCCATGGAAAGAGCCCTGGCTGGGATGCTCTAAAAGCGTTCCAGACTGTCCCTCAACGATGTGTCCTAATCCTACGCCTGTCTGGCTTCCTCCTTGGAGGACAATGAAGCACACTTGTGGGACAGCTCAACAAAATCCCACCAGCCCTCTGGGCATAGGTCATCTAGGGAGGCTCCTCTTCCAACCCCCTTCTTCAACTTCGGGGAGAGGCTAATCACTGTTCCCTATGCGCATACACCCCCTCCCCCCAGGCGACCGGCAGCCAACCAAGAACAATGAGGACCCCATGAGGGCTCCCCACCATCACTTCCCCCCCCAAAAAAAATACACTTTGGGGCAGAAACTGGAGTCATGTGCGTGAGGCCCGCGAGCACTTTGTATTTTCGTTGACAGGGACGGCGGGGGTGTCAGCATTTCGCGCAAGGCTACCACCCCTGACAAAAGAAAGCAATATAACATGTACTACGCAGCTAAATCTGGATCGTGCGCGGCCACCCCGCGATCACTGTCAATTGGTGGCGTGTGGCCAGGTGTGCGCAGGCCCACCTGACACAATGATGGGCATTGGATGTTGAGATGGATGGTGGGGGCCGACATGTTTCCCGATGTGTGCTGTCACGTGCGCAGGCGCACCTGACACACTCTGCACGTGCCCTGAACGTGGCGCATCTGGCGCGGCTGGAGTATATGGCACACCTGGCGCACGCGGAGGTACGTGGCGCGTCTGGCGCACCAGGGGTGCCTGGCACGCTCCAGACCCAGGGGTGCCTGGCGCGCGTGGCGCGCCTGGCACGCGTGGCGCACCTCGCCCCAGCGTCGCGCACATGGGCTCGGTTTTGGTTCCCCGCTGCTGTCCATCCAAAGACGACCGCTGGCTCGGGTCTTTCTTGTGCGTTGGGAGGGGGGGTGGGAGTGAGCTAGATGGCCTGCTATCTAGGACGGTGTCTTGACCCCTTCCCCTCCCTCCTCCCCTGGACGGGGCGCCCCGCGAGCGGTCAGAGCATCTAAGATGGCCCAAGACGGCTCCGAGAGGGCCTCAGTGAGCCCAAAACAACTTCCAAGACGGCCCAAGATATGGCTCAGTACGGCTCCCAAGCTGCTCCAAGAAACATCAAAAATGCTCCAAAACGGCGCCCCTTGAGGCCGCCAACAGGCCAACATCCTTCAAACACCAAACGAAAATTCCATGAGTGCCGCTCTCTCGCCTTTCTGCTTCCGATTGTCTCCCGAGGCCTCAAAATGGCTCCAAGATGGTCCAAGAGGGCGCCCAAAGACGGCCCCGAGAGCACCCAAGAGCGCCCCAAGAGCGCTCCAAGAATGGTCCAAGAGGCGATTTGTGGAGCACGGCCGGCTTGCCAGCCTCCACCACCGCCGAACCCAACCCCCTGGGACGCGACGTGCGCTGGCCATGGCTGGCCCGCGAACAGCGCCCGGACTGCAGACGGCGGCGAAGGCGGCGCAGGTGGCGGCACGACTGCAGCACCGCTGGGCCCGCGGCCGCCGGCACGCCCCCTCTGCACTGCGGCACCCGGCTTCGCTGCCCGCGACGCGCGGCCCACCAGAGCCGGGGCCGCAGAGCCGTCCAGCGTCGAACTCGCGGGCCTGCCAGGCGCGCGGCGCGAGGTTGGCCTTCAGCGCCGCTGGCTCCAATGAGGCCGGGACCCTTTGGACCAAGGCCAGCGCGTCTTGATGGCGCTTGCGTTCCTGCCGGCCGAGCCTCCGCGGACCTCTTCCGACAGCCTGCGTTCGCGCGCCGCGTCGGCGTCCAGGCACGCCTTGACCCACCAGGCGCCGCTGCGGCAGTGCGGGGCGATGTCTTCCCCGACGTCGGCATGCGCCCACTCGGCTGGGCAAGCGCCCCCCGGGCCGCGAACCCGAGGCTGAACGCGGAGTCGGTGACCGCCTCCACGCGGCCGCCCGCCAGGTGCAGCGCCTGCGTGCGCACCCACATCTCGGCACCTTCGCCGTCTGCGCGCTGTCCACAAGGCCACTGCGGCCCACGCGGCCCGCGGCGCTGTCGTCGAGGTGGACCCCCCAACCAGCCCTCGCGTGGGAGGACAGACAGCTGACACCGGCACCAATGAAGCATTTGTTCCTTAGAAATTGGAATTTCGTTTCCGGCCAGCGCGAGCGCGTCCTGGCCTCCGGAATCGCAGGGGGGCGGGGAGGGGGAGTAGGGGAACATCGCGCAGCGCGCAGGAGGGAGGGCACGAAGCAAAAAGTGCAGGCGAGAGGCGAAGCTGGCGGGCATTCTCGGGAGAGGGGGAGGAGAGGGAAGGATGCGGCTTCCTCCACAACCGAACCCTCCCTGACTCCACCGCCGCCTTCCTCCACGCCTCCCCCCACCTGTTTATCCCCCTCCCACTCTTTTCCTCCTCTTCCTCCCACACGCCCCGTGCCTGCCCCTGTGGCATCCCTGGCCCTCCGCGAACCTGAAGACGGCACCCGACGATTCCGAATCCACCGCCTACTCCCCGCGCCAGGGGGACGCTGCCGCCCTGCGCGGCCAGGGGGCCCGAGAGCGCGGCGCCCTCTGAACCCCGGCCCGCAGGCACTGGCACATTTCCGGCGCCAACGCTGGAGGCCCCACTGGGAAGTCTGGGGCCTTTCCCCTGCTGCGGGGGCAGAGTGGCCCAGAGGAGCCCAGAAAGCCTGAGGCCGCTCGCGTTGCTCGCCGAGTTCGCAGGCCATGGGGCTCGCATGGTGAAGCACAAAAACCGCATGGGCGTCATGGCGCCCCTGGGACCCATGGGGCTGCCTTGGTCCGCGGGGCTCGCGAGGCCCAAAAGCCCGACGAGGCCCTGACAAGTCAGGGGGCCTATGCGGCCCACGCGGCTCACCTGTCTCGCGCGGCGCATTGAGCGCATGCGCATTGCGGACCCCATGTGGCCCAGGAAACCTTTTCCGGGACTTGTAGATTTCACGGGACTGGCGCAGCTCGCGTGGCCCAAGGGCCTCGCGCGGCCCATAGCAATCCTAAAGTTCATTGGAGGAAAAGGAGAAGGCCCGCATTTCTCCCACGCGCGCAATGCTGGCATTCATAGGGGCGGGGCACGTAAGCACGAAGACACGGGCGACGGCATCCAACAGAGGCTCTGACTTGTTTCCCAGCCATCCTGTGGTGTCGGGTCCTCGTTTTGACTGACGGTCCCCGCCTTCTCCTCTTCCTTCCTCCCTCCTCCTCCCCTTCCTCCCTCCTCCCCCCTCCTCCATCCGCCCTGCGTTCCACCCACCCAGTACAACGCTTCGTGATCCCATACGAAGCCCCACCGAAGGTCCCAGTGCTACCGCCCGCATGCGCCTCCCCCGCCCAGTACACAGCTTCGCGGCCCCATACGAAGCCCCACCGAAGGTCCCAGTGCTACCGCCCGCATGCGGTCCCCCCCACCCAATACAGCGCTTCGTGGCCCCATACAGAGCTCCACTGACGGCCCCAGCGCTACAATCCGCATGCGCCCCCCCCCACCCAATGCAGCGTTTCGTGCGTCCCGCCTCGCAATACAGCGCTTCGTGGCCCCATACGGAGCCCCACCGAACGTCCCAATGTTACCGCCCGCATGCGCCCCCCCCCCCCCCCCCCCTCCCCCCCCAGTACATCGCTTCGTGGCCCGATACGGAGATCCCACCGAAGGTCCCAGTGCTATCGCCCGCATGCGTCCCTTCCACCCAGTACAGCGCTTCGTGGCCACATAAAGAGCTACCGCCCGCATGCGCCACCCCCACCCACTACAGCGTCTCGTGGCCCCATAGGGAACTCCACCGAAGGCCCCATACGGAGCTCCACCGAAGGCCCCACTGCTACCGCACGCATGCGTTCCCCCCCACCCAGTGAAGAAGATCAGAGTGGGGGGGCGGAGCCGAACGGTCATTCACAGTCCCTGGGTGCGTGGCTGAAATGGAATTCCGCGATGCGGATTTTTGTTGTTGTCGTTGCTGCTGATGATGATGTTGCGGTTGCGGTTGCGGTTGCGGTTGCGGTTGCTGTTGTTGTTGGTGTTGGTGTTGGTGTTGGTGTTGGTGTTGGTGTTGGTGTTGTTGTTGTTGTTGTTGTTGTTGTTGTTGTTGTTGTTGTTGTTGTTGTTATTGTTGTCGTTGTTGTTGTTGTCGCTGTCGTTGTCGTTGTCGTTGTCGTTGCTGTTGCTGTTGTTGTTGTTGTTGGTTGTTGTTGTTGTTGTTGAACTCTCATTCTTGAAGAATAATTATTGTTGATCCCCACCGGTGCACATTGATTTTTTTTCGATTGAAGTGCCACCCCCGGGGCTCGCACCTTGTTTTTTGTCAAAGAAAAACTTCCTGCTCAAACTCTGCCCCTGCCCCCCGGGCTACAACAACAACGGCTCCCGCCTGAGACTTCCTCGATTTTTACTCAAGACCCCCGCTCCCGCCTGAGACTTCCGCGCAATTTACTCAGGAAAGGCGCTCCCGTCTGAGACTTCCTCGCAATGTAATCAAGACCCCCGCTCCCGCCTGAGACTTCCGTGCAATTTACGTGGGAACGGCGCTCCCGCCTGAGACTTCTTCGAATTTTACTCAGGACCCCCGCTCCTGCCTGACATTTCCGCGCAATTGACTCAGGAACGGCGCTCCCGCCTGAGACTTCCTCGCAATTTAGTGAGGACCCCCGCTCCCGCCTGAGACTTCCGTGCAATTTGCTCAGGAACGGCGCTCCCGCTTGAGACTTCCTCGCAACTTAGTCAGGGCCCCCGCTCCCGCCCGAGATTTCCTCACAATGTACTCAGGACTGCGCTCTCGCGTGCGACGTCCTCACAAATTATTATGGAATTGCGTTTCGGCGCTCAGGAACCACGCACGCGCCAAGGACGCCTTCACAACGTGGTATCTTCCCTCTTCCTTCGTCCTTCCCCCTCCCCTTCCTCCCACTCTCCCTCGTTTTTCCCCTCCTCCTCTTGCAGGGCCCGCGCCAATTCCAATGGCGGGCAGAAAGATGTACGCCCCCGAAGGAGGATTGTCCGTCCGTTCCGGTTTGCCCGTGCGTCTAAGCCCGCCGGCCCCAGCAAAGAGAAACCCCCCCCCCGAAAGGGGTGTGATCGAAGACGCAGAGGGCGGGTTTCGAGGGTGTAGGGTATACGTGTTGACTGACTCGCGGGCAAGTAAGAGCGCACAGCCTTAAAATGGTTGTTGTTGTTGTTGTTGTTGTTGTTCTTGTTGTTTGTTGTTGTCGTCGTCCCACCCGCGACCCGCCCCGCAACCCATCCGCGACCCACCCCGCGACCCACCCCCGACCCAAACCGCGCCCGCGACCCACCCCGCGACCCACCCGCAACCCACCCCGCGACCCACCCGCGACCCACCCGCGACCCACCCCGAATCCCCCCCGCGACCCCCCCGCGACCCACCGGCGACCCACCCGCGACCCACCCCGCGACCCACCCGGGCCACCCCGAATCCCCCCCGCGACCCCCCCGCGACCCACCGGCGACCCACCCGCGACCCACCCCGCGACCCACCCCGACCCACCCGCCCGCGACCCACCCGCGACCCACCGCGACCCACCGCGACCCACCCGCGACCCACCCGCGACCCACCCCGCGACCCACCCAGAATTTCGGCGCCTGCGGTGGGTTTCTTCTGCATTCGGTCCAGGTGGAGAACCCGCGACCCAAACCGCGCCCGCGACCCACCCGCGACCCACCACGCGACCCACCCAAGATGTTCGGCGCCTGCGGTGGGTTTCTTTTGCATTCGTTCCAGGTGGATAACCTGCGATCCACCCGCGACCCAAACCGCGTTCAGTGAACAAATTAAAATGTTCGGCGCATGCGGCGGGTTGTTTTTGAATTCCTTCCAGGTGGAGGTGGAGAGCCCGCGACCCGCCCGCGACCCAAACTACGTTCACTGAACAAGCCAAAACTTCGGCGCCTGCGGCGGGCTTCTTGTGCATTCGTTCCAAACGGAGGAGGGCAAGGAGGAAGATGCGACGCTGGCTGGCGGACGCCGCGCTCCGAGGTCAAACCGCGGGCGCCAGGCGCGCACAGGCGAAGGGGCAGCCCGAGCAGCCGCCCGAGGTGCCAAGAATGACGGCGCCCCCCACCCGAGAGATAGGATATCGGAGCCCCGCTGGCACCAAAAAGAGAGAGGACAGGGAAGCCAAAAATAATGAAGGTCCGCCGGGAGCACGCCAACAAGGGTGCTCCACTCTCGCGAACCTAGTCCCCGTCCTCGAGATGGTAATGAGAAGACCGGCTCGCTAGGAGCCTGGCCCAGCGCGTTTCTGGGTCGGCAACGTGAAGGGGGCGAGGCGCAGGGATCCTACGAGAACCCTGTCTGCCCTCGCCCGCAGGGTGAAAACCCGCCAAAAACTGCTTTCTGCTCCGAAGGGCGCGTTCCGAAAGTCTCTATGTCGGGTCAGTGGACGGGCGCCCTACCAACGCATGCCCTGCCGTGCCATTGGTAAAAAAAATCCACAGGAAGCGCAGAGGCACACGTGCCCCGAGGAAACCCAAAGACGATGCCCCCTGGCCGCGGACGCAGGGGCGGGCCCCGTTTCACGCGTGGCACGGTCAGGCACTACGGTGGCGGCCAAAGTAGGCCTGTCCCTGCGATGGCCGCCAGTCCTCCTACGCATATCAAGGCGAAACGCGGGGCGCTCGCGGTCTGGGGGCCCGAGATCTCTGATCGCGAGGTCTCTGCCCTTAGAGGCATCATCCTTCGCTGCGACTATCGGTCCGACGCTGACCAGGCCCGAGGACGAACGCGGCGCTCGGGCCCGCTGCTCGGGGAGAGGCTGCGCTGGCGCCGCGCGCCAAGGAAAAACGGCGCCGCCCCCTCGGGCCTGAGAGCCCCTTCCCGAGAGTCGCGCGATCGAGAGAAGGCAGAGGGCAAAGGAGGAGGAAAGGTGGTCACCGCAGGCAAAAACGCCGGGGCTACGGCCGTCGTGAAACGGCCTGCCCCCACTGTCCCCGCCGCTCGCGGCGTTGCCAGGGACGCAGGGGGCGGGGGCGGAGGCGGTCAAGGTCGCAGCCTTGGCAGCGCGAGTCCGAGCAGGGCAGGCACGACGATAGAGAACACTGCGGGTGCTCTCGAGCGTCGAACCTTTCTTGCAAAACTGGCATCGCCAAAACTTGGCCCCAACGGGCCGAAGAACGTGTCTGAGCTCCGCGGGAACATCGCGGGAACCGGGAACAGAAGCCCTGCGGGGCCTGGGTGGCTTCCGACCTCGAGGTCGAGTGCCAAGCCATCCCCACCCAGACAGGCGGCGAGAGCCTGTGCATCCCAACGAAGGGGCAAACATTATATTGCCCCAGGCCAACACTCATTGCCTTTCGCTGCATCTTGGGAGCGGAGTGCGTGTCCCGCCCAAGGCACGCAGCAAGGTCAGCCCATCGGTTGCCAACGGCGTGGGCATGAGTCCCACGTTGATGGCCCCTGACGAGGACTACACTGATGCCAACTTCTAACCCTCCAAGGTCTTGAACTTGGCTCCAGATGGCCCCCCCCCCGAAGATCAACATTCAGACGCCGGGGGGCGCAGCGCCATTGAGGGCCGCTACCGAGGCCGCCCAAGAGGCCTTTGAAGTCCGCATGGGCCACGACGGGGGGGGGGTGCACCTGGAGGACCTGGAGGAAATCGAAAAGCTCGGCCCAAGGAGATGACTGAATTGGGCCTGGCAGAGGCCCCGACGCCAGGATGTCGACGCCCTGCCTCGCTCCGCGGAACTTCGCGAAGCCCCAGCCCCCACGGGCCGCCTCGAGCCAATGCCGCGTCCGCGAGCGCGCGCCCAGAGATCCCCTGCGGATTACCGCAATGCACCGTCCACCGAGTGTCATTATCCTCGGCGGCATGGCGGGGAAACAGCTGCGACTGACCAGTCCGCGCGGCCGCGGCAAGGAGTCTCGAGACGTGGTGGGGGACCCTCTCCGATCGAAAACGCGCATGGATTTGGTTCGTCTCGCGTCGAGGAATGGGCTCTGCCATGCGATGTGGTAGATGTCATGTTGAGCCTGTCCACAGCGCGGGCAGCATGAGTCCGATCTGCATCCGCAGCGGTGAAGCCTGTCTGGCGTCCATAGGCCTCCAGCCACGATAGCACGAAGGAGGCCGCCTTCTTTAAAATCTGGCTGCCATGCTCGGGGGGGGTCGCTGGGCCCTCATGCATCATCGGCGTCGGATTCACGTACGTCGATCAGGAAAGTGAGGACCGCGAGGTTCGCCGGCTCGACGCCCGCGTCGCCCGCGCCCGCCCCCTCACTCTTATCCGCAATTGCGGGGTACAACGTATTCACAACTGCGGCATTCACAACTGCGCATGGTTGGGTCCTTCGCCAGGACCATTGGTTTCCAAAGCAATCTTGGCGTTGGTGTCGGATTCCGGTGCGTCGATGGCGAGGAGGGGGTCTCTGGGGTACTCGCAGGAGCCGTTCCCCCACTCGCGCGGCCAGCTCGGCGGCGCTGCCTGAGGGCCCGCGCACGGGCCCGGCAGAGCTGACAACGACGCCGGTAGCCAGGCCTCCTCCGCGAAGGTGGCCTGCCGAAGTCTTCCGTGGCCTGGCGGCAGGCAGGCGCGGGCGGCCCCGCGGGCGAGGCATTCCGGCTGCGGCGCGGCCTGGCGATCTGGCTCGCATCGCGGGCGAAGTGTTCAAGGCCCTCCGCGGATGCCCCGCAGCGAAGGCACCCGGCAGGGCGCCCCCACTTCGCAGCAATGGACTCGGTGATCACGTTGACCGCGAGCATTGCGCGCAAAGCTGCGGCGGCGTTTGTCGACAGCGCGCCGCTTGTCAAGAACTGCCTCGTGGCCCATCGGTTGATGCCTGCGTCGACGTGCTGGAAGTCTGCTCGCATGCCCGCAAGCCGCTGGGCCTCTCACTGGCACCGGGCTTCCAGGAGCGCCGCTCGGGTGCGCGGCAGCGGCTTCAGAGCGGGGGCAGGCCTCTCGGCGCGGACGGCGCGCAAGTCCAACGCTCATGTCGGGGCCCAACCGCAGCACAGCCAGGCTCTTCAGCGCGGCCACGACTGGCCAGGAACCGCAACCGCGTCACGCTGCGGGGGCCCCCGCGGTCTGCCTCCACCGCTCGGCGGGGTAACGGCCGCAGCGGAGAGACTTCGCAGCCTGCCACAGCGGCGCGATCGTCGCCACCGCCAGTGGGCCCAGGCGCTAGGACGGGGCGAGGGCACTAAAAACGATGTCGGCGACGACGCGAAAGCTTGTCCCCGAGGCAGGCCGCCCAGCGCACAGCCGCGCGGAGACCGGCGAGCTCCTTCGCAGGCGTCCGGCCGCAGGCTCGTCCGTGCAGCCCAACTGCCGTGCCCGGCGCCGCCCCCGGCAAGCAGCGCTGGCCGAAACCGAACGACAAGCGCTTCAGCAGCCCGAGCGGGCCCTGCGCGCCGCGGGGCAGCACGGCCTGTACACCCAGCCGCTGCCGGCGCCGGCAAAGACACACACACACATGTCCGGCATGGCCTCTATGCCAGGCGTCTGCGCCGCGATGCCGGGCGCCTGCGCCGCGAGCCAATGCCGCAAGGCCTGGCTGCCAGCGAATTGGCGGATTCTGCGGCGATTGAGCTGCCAGTCGATCGCCTGCTCGGGGGCATCCGTGACGCGCAACGCCACCCGCACGTCCTCGGCCGCCTCGGCGCCGAGGCCTGCCGCAACCTGGTGAAGTCGCCGACGGCGGAGATTGTCGCTGATCGCGCCAGCTCGCCGCACCCAGGGGAACGTGAGCAAGGCCAGGATGACCACCACCAGCGGGCAGCCCAGCTACACTCTGCGTGTGCGTGTGGGCACCCACGGGTCGCCGAGCGCCTGGCCCACCCCGACCCTGCGACTCGCTGGCCGACGTTCGTCGCAGGCGTGGTGACCCAGGCAGGGACGCCGGCGCGCTTGAGCGCACCCGTGAGCGAGCGGAGGTCGACAGTGCCGTGCGCCTTTGACCAGTCCAGCGCTCCCCCGGCCAACTCCTCGGATAGCGCGTCTGCCGCCTCGAGTTCCGCTGCGAGCTCCCAGACCTGCTCCTCAACGCCGAGCCGCCAGTCGCTGCCTTGCCACGTCGCGCGCCACTGCGCGAGCAGGCGGGCCCGGCCTGCCGCCCAGGGGCAGTACAGGATCGCTAGCAGCCACATCGGCCAAGCAAGCAAAGGACATGTTGGGGAGATGCATCGGGCTTCTGACAAGCGAGTTGACATAGTTCTGGGGAGATGAATCGAGCCACAGAACAACTAGTGAACAACTGTTTCGAAAGGTAAACCGGGCCACTGAACAACTTCGGAAAACTTGTTATGAGAAACTGTGCGTTTCCAATGCGAAGTACCTACACATCAAGTCACCTTGGCTCAACACGAACACGCGTCTTCCTCGTCCTCGTCCTCCTGCTCCCGGTCATCATCGTTCTCCTCATGTTCGGCGGAGGGCAGCATACTACGGCTCATGGCGCCGTCCATGGCCGCCGATGGCTGCATCTAGACAAGGGCACCCTCAGAGCCCTTGCTCCCGTCAATCTTTCTTGGTCCATCATCCGCGCCCCTGGGTCCACTCCCTCGCCACACCAACTCACGCCCGACGCGTCGGCTGTCGCGCGCGGAACAGCTGTGAGGGGGGGCGGCGCCAGAAACCTCGTCAATGGCAAACTGTGGGGCGGGGCCCAACTGAAAAACGTCCAGGCGGGGAACACATGTTCAGCGGGGGCCGCGGCGGACCGACTGAGACATCTTTTGGGCTAGCAAATGCTTCAGCAGGGGCGGGTGGGGCCCCCGCTGTCAAACACTTTCGAACGACGCGCGGTTTCATCGGGATTGCTGTGACCAGCGCCTGAGCCGTTCCAGAGAACGCAAATGTTGCATGAACCGTCCACAGAGGTTTCCTGCTGATTCGAAGGAGCTGCGACAGAGGAATGCGGACGCACACCTCGTTGAACAAACGTGCAAGGAGCTAAGACAAGGAGCTTGTGTCAAACAAAGCGACACGTTCTGCATCAAACGGCTGCTCGTTGCCGACGAAACCGTGTCCTGGTGTGCGCAGAGATAGATCGCGCACAAGTCGCGCAAGGGTGACGCAGATGTCGCGCGACAATGCAAATTCCCGCGCCAACCTTCCGTACACCAACAGTATAATTAATGCCCTTACAGGACACTTGAACCCCTCCGCCTCTTCCTCAGCCTTTCACCTCTCTTCCGTCCACCTGCTCCGAACCTCTTCCCCAGACGCGCTCAGACTGTTCTGATGCGGCCACGCGGTCCCAGAGAGAAGCGGGACACGACAACGCGATCTGAGCAAGAAGCGAGACGACGAACCAGCCCGGCCCAGCGGCAGTGCAGACAAAGGAAGCAGCCGCGCGAGACCCCTGGGTGCCGCAAGATCTGGCGAAGCATGTCTAGAGCCGCCGCGTGAGCGTCGGTGGCCGCAGCGGGGAGCCCAGAGACTGTGGATCCGAGTTGGAGACAGGGGGGGCCGAGCTCGAGGCTGCACCAGAGCGCAGCACCAAAGAGGCGGGCCGCGGCGTCTGCCACCCGTGCACGGGAGCAGCGCGCACCTCGCCGGCTTCTGCCGCGCCGCGCTCTCGAGGCCATGCTGCGGGGGTCAAGGCTCAGGGGGGTCACGCGAACGGGGAGAACCACAAGGCAGCCGCCAAAGTTGCTCGCCGAAAGTGCAAAGCCCAGTAACGACCACCGTGGGCTCGCAGAACTTCGGGCACAAGATGGCTGAGACAGGATGCAATAAGCCGCGAACGCTGCAAACTTGCGTATCCGAGGATATTCAGCACCGCGTACAGTCGGGCCGCTGAAAGAAGGAACGCTAAATAAGGAACGACGCCCCTTCTTGGTCCTGTAAGCGCATCCGTGCCCCAGGAGGGCAAGAGGAACAGCACTGGAGGAACCTAAGGAACATCGATCCCCTTCCTACCCAAACTGTTCCTTATTTCAGCGTCTTGACTGTATGATGACTGTCGCGCCTCTTGGAACAAGGCGAACCAGTCGCTATGCACGCGCACATACAACACTCACAGGCACACACACACAACACAAATTGCCAATTTGCCAAGGTCTGGGCGCCTACTTTTACTCATGGGCATGTCTTTCCGCCCATCCGTCCATCCGTCCGACCACGACCGTCATTGCATTTTCACCCGTCGTCACTCTCGCCTCCCCATTCTCCCGTACTTCTCGTTCATTCGTCAGCCCAGCGCTTTCCCTAACTCGGTTGCAGCTGCTCCTGCTGTTCCACCTCTTACTCCTCCTCTTCGTCCAGCACTCACTCCTACCCCTCCTCCCTCCTTCTTATCCTGCTCCTCCCTCCTTCTTCCTCTACCTGCGACCCTCTCCCACCGCTTCAGCGACAAGGACGCGAAAGGCGACGACGTCGACGCCAACGTCAACGTCGACGTCGACGGCGAAGACGACGACGTCGGTTGCGGCAACGACGTCGCCATCGGCGACAACGACGAAGACGAGGGCGACGACGTCGTCGACGAAGACGACGGCATCGACGAGAACATTGGTGACGACGACGACGTCAACGACGAAAATGACGACGACAACGACGAAGGTGACGACGAAGGCGACGACGAAAGCCGACGACGAAAGGCGACGCCGACGACAAGCATCGGCGATGCCTCGCGGCGCTGGACCTCCGCGGCCAGCTGCCCGCCGATCCGCCGCACGGCGCGCTGCTGCGCCTTGCCAGGCCCGCCCGCCGCCCGCCGGGCCGCCGACCACGTCGTGGACGCAGCCGCCGACGCTCGTCGTCGGCAGCGTCGCCGTCGACGCCGACGTCGTTGGCACTGGCGTTCGACGTCGTCTTGCTAGGACCGGTCGCCCTGCTCTTCGCCGTCGTCGTCGGCGTCGCTGCTGACGACGCGTCGTCATTGACGACATCGTCCTCGAACGGGGGAGTGGCGGAGGGGGGAAGAGAGAGAGAGGGGGGAGGAGGGCAGGAGTTCGCTTTGACTCGGCAAGGTGCCCATGAGCTGCCACGGGGAGCGGAGGATACCAGACTGGCTGGATCTATACCGACAGGTGGCCCGAACTGTGTTCCTGCCGGTGAAAGCCAGCCCGGGACATCTGAAACATGAAAGATACACCACCGTGCCATGTCCACGTTAATGCGTGGAACAATGCCAGGGTCTGTCTGGTCGGGTTCTTTCGGGCGGGTGGTTCTAATGGGGGGTGACCTGAATAAGGGGGGGAGAGAAATGCCCTTAAGGGGCTCATTTCTTCACCTCCAAATTAAGTGCCCATTACCACCCGCTCGATGCCTGACATTTCATGAGAAAGGCCCCCCCCGCTCTTCCAGCCTTCGCTGCGCCCACCGCTCCCCTTTTCCCGAGACCATGACCCCTCGCAAGATACAACAGATTCGTGCTCTCGCTGCCCAGATGCCCCCAAAACAAATAATATCGCTCAAAGACGGGCCACGCTGACCTCAAGACGGCCCAAGATAGCTTCAAGACGGCCCACGAGGCCGACGAGGCGCCCCAAGAGCCTTCCCAAGAGGGCCTCGAGAAACACAAATCGCAGATGTTCCTGTGGTGCTTCGATGTTTCTCGGGTTCTCGTCTTTTCGAGCGTCTGACATCCCGAAACGACCCAAAAGGTCACTAGGACTGCCCCAAGACGGCCCAAGAAGTCCCCGAGCGGCCCGACGGCCCAAGAGTCTTCAGAGGGCTCCGAGACGGCCCCCTTGCCCCCTCGAGTGGGTTCCACCCAGAATGCTGCGCTGGCACGGTGGCGGAATTGCTGGAGACAGCTGGATATCTTTCACCACGCCTTCCCAACTCTTCCTCCTCCCTGCGCAAAGCAGCTGTGACTCGCTCGAGTTTGCCCCCAGGCCCCGCCCTGTCCACTGCAGCCCAAACTGGCGAAGCAAGCACAGCTTCAAGATCTAGTTGACTGTCGTGCTGATCAGCAGCGCCAGGGTTGATAGGAAATTGTGCCAGTAACAAGTGACGCTTCGAAGCTTGCCCCTCCGAAAGGGCGAAGAACCGACAACGTGTACTTAGAGAGGGCCTCGGGGGATGTGAGTGGCACATGGCGTCTGAAACTGCCCCCTGCGGGAAAACCCGACACAGCGAGTGTGAAGGCACAGCAGAGTGGGAATTGAGCACGTCAGCTCGATAAAGACAGCGCCACCTCGGACAGTTTGCCAGAGCAGCCCATCTGGGACAGGATGCCGCCCTGGCGCTTGAATCCCGCCACGCCCCTGGGCGAAGGTGGTCTAATGATGTTTCTCTTTTTCCTTGAAAAGCCCATCTTCCATTCGGGGAGGGTGCCCTCACCCTCCCGTCGCGGAGGTGTTGTGCGTTGGAAGTCCCGCGAGGTGTCGGAGGGTCCGTGTTCGCCCAAGATGGCTCCAAGAGGGCCTCCGATGCTCCAAGATGGCCTCCAAGATGCCTCAAAATAACCGAGGATGGCTCAAGATGGTTTCCACCGCGCCAAGTCCTCTCGGAGGCCCCCGAACGACCGCTCCAGGACGGACCTCCCCAATAGGTCAACATCGCTGACCAGCCCAACGGAACTCAATGAGCTTCGCCGTCTCGCTCTTTCGCTTCCGATTATTCGTTTAGGTGCCGCAAGATGACCCCAAGATGGCCCAAGGAAGCCCCAAGAGGGGCCCAAGAGGCCCCCTTGACGGCGCCAACAGGTACGATTTCGGGGGCCCAGAAAGAGGAGCGGGGGGAACGTTACGACCTCCCCTCCGTTGATCGATGCCCAGAGATGCCCACAAGAGCCCCCAAGACGACCACACGCGAGCCCCAAGGCACCCCAGAAGAGCCCCAAGAGGGCCCCAAGATCCACGAATGACGGCCCGAAGAGGACCCCGAGACAGCCCCAAGAGGACGCCAAAAAGGCGTCAATCAGATCCCACGATGGCTGCCGATGTTCGACTCGTTGTCCTCGTCATCCTGCTCCTCCCCCTCCTCCTCCTCCTCCTCTACATCGTTCTCGTTCGCCTGAGTTTATTCCTCGTTTCTCCTTGTCCTCCTCCTCGTGCTCGTCGTCCTCTTCCTCACCCTCGTCCTCCTCCGCCTCCTGCGCGACTCGGTCTCGTGCTCGTCATCCTGTTCGGTTCCCTCGTCCTCGTCCTCCTCCTCCTTCTCTTCCTCCTCCTCCCCTCCTCCTCTATATATCGTACCTCTTTGGGCACATGTCACTGCACGTTTCTACACTTCCCTAAAAACAAAGCAATTTGCACAGGCATCAGTTCTGGATCAGCTCGCATCGGCAACGTTTCTGACTGGGCTTGTGGGGGTACGCGACGAGCGGCACGGTTCTAGCAAACTTGGCAGCGTCAAACACGTCCTACGCCAGGGCCAAACATCCTGCAAATCAACATACTCGTGGCCGCAGGAGAAGGAGCCACGACTCCAGAGGACACCTGAGCTGTCGAGCTTCGGCCAAGCAACAACACTGTCTACGCGAGCGTGCAGACTTGATTGGCAACCTGTGTGGCGTCACAAGCTCGATGAGTTCGGCAGGCGAACGCTGTGGGTGCGCGACTGCACCACTCTTACCAACAAACATGATCCCAACATCGGGCGTTCCCTCCATTGCAAAAAAAATCAAACTAATCTGGGCTGTCCACGACACAACCTTGAATCGTGGCCATGTTTCTAAACCGGGTGCCCTCTTGAAGGACACCCTGGAGTAGTGACGCGTGGATGATGTCTGCTCGACGCTCGCCAGAAAAGGAACTGCTTACCTACAATGTGGCAACCATAAGAACCACCCGCTCGTTTGAGGCTCGATAAGCGCCGACTTCCCCAGCTTCGGAAGTCAGATGGGGGGCGGCCCAGACGTGATCTGGCATGAACAAACATGTGGAAGCTGTTCATCGAAAACGGTTAAGCCCCAACTGGCCCATTATACTGCGAGGGCACCTAACATACAAGTTGGAACATCAAATCAAATGCGCCCAGAGACACCGACAGTGCACTGAGTCGGACAAACCCCCCAGAAGACCTGAGCACCAAGATTCCAGGAGATGACGGCCATGTACCACCTGGATGAAGGAAGACGCCTGAATGAACGCAAGGTGATCTGAATGATCGACAGGAGTGCCCAAAGCTCACTGAGTTGAGTTTGGTGTGGACATCGGTCGTCTTTACTTCCAGGCCCCACGTGGCGAAGCAATGCTTGTCCCGTGCCTGCAACCTGCTGTTCCATCTCACGCATCAGCTGGGGCACTGTAGTTTTCATTAATCCCATCACAGATCAGGGCGCAAGTTCGAACCTCACCACCTCACACCCCAAACTCATTAAGAGTTTCTTGCACGAGAGGGTGTTGGGCGAATTTGAAAGACAGGCCGATGCGAATTTCGGTTTTAGTGGGCGCACTAGATTTGAAACTGGGAAGGCAGAGCCCAGACCCCGCGCGCGGCAACACTCACGACCTCAAACAACACTCCACGAATAATCCTGACAAGATGTTCCGCTCGAAACGTGGGTGTACGACGGGCACCCTTGCCGAGTTCAGGCAAGAAGCACTGTGTCAACACAACACTGGAACGACTTACAAGACTGAATCATTGTACTGGCCCACCCACCCACTCTGCGCAATCGCGCAGTGTGGATCTCATATGGGCAGGCTCCCGTCAATTAACTGGTTTGAAATGCTCGCTCCGACGCCAATATGTTTTATTGCAACGGCCCCAGTGGGCGACCCTCCACAACAAGTGCATCACCACCCCGAGCCGTCCAGAGTGGGGGGTAGAAAAGAAGGAAAGAGCAGCAGCAGAGAGAGGACGAGGGGCACGAGGTGACGATGCTTCTTGACCAAAGCCCACGGCAACATCTGCTTCCATTGCATCCGACGTCGGCCGCAACATACTGAGTCCAACTAGCTCCGCTCCCCTCTCATGGAGAAGCACCTGATTACGCTGAAACTCGGGCACACGGGCCGTTTCGGCCGCTGCAATCGCGATGGCATTGACGACTGGGTTGCCAATTGTCATCCACCGAGGGGCCGCCTGGGAAACTATCTGAGCCGCCTCGAAGCAGGAACGCAAGAGAGATCGGGGGCACTCCAGAGCTACTGCACACCTGGCCGAGCTAAGCCCACAAATCCGCATCGGGTGCTGAAGACTGCTTGTAGTTCCGCCCGTGCCACCCAGAGGCAATCGGTTCGCACTCTGCAGCGTAAACTATGACCCCCGGAATCGCCCACCAAGCAAATAACAACATACAAACCTCGCCCTGGGGAGCCTCTTGACGGTTCCCGTTCAGAGGACCGCTGGAGGATCCTGCAATGGCGAACGAAGGTTCAAAGGAATCAAAGAGTGCGACCGCGGCTCTTGCACGTCGCCTTCCACTAGAGGTGGGGGGGGCGGAACAGAAACCCAGACCGCAGGAAACAAGACCCGTAACAAATAATCCACTCCAGCTTGTAATTGTGTTGTGTCGGACCAAATGACGGCCTCCATATCGCAATTCGAATTGCAAAGGCAACACCGTGGAGTCGTGTCCCTGGCGCTCAACCGCACAGAAGACGCAGCCCTGACACACCGAACTTCGGCAGCTCAATTTTCCTGGGAGCCCTGGGCCAAGTGCCTCCGACCGCCACCGAAGCATGACTTCGCTCAGGCGATGCCCGCCTTGAGGCACCGCACCAGTCGATATGACGGTGCGATACCGCTGCAACAGTGTGCGGTATGACTCCACGTCGGTCCCGCCCTGGAACCTTCTCCGCAGTAGAGTTGGTTAGCCTGTCTCCAGTACCGCAGCTGAAGCAAACCCGAGAGATCCTTGAGAAATCCAGCAAGAGAGCCAATCAATTTCACCCATGCATCCCTGCATAGATGATCGCATGCGAACTCATGTGATGACGGGACTACCCACCCCGTAGCTGATGACACCGACCACCCTGCCTCAATACAATTTCAGATAGCTGCTGGCACGCCCACACCGCCGCACATGCTTGGTGCGATGAGCCACGGGTATCCCTTCGAACTTGCTCGACCACCGTTCGCTGTAGACGATGGACCCCTGCACGAAAATCACGCCACGCCGGAAAACATATGTCAAATGTCTAGGCACTGCGCAGGCAGCTCGGCCCCCCGGTCCTGCCGCGGCGCACGAAGCGCGAGAAGCGTCATGAGACGCCTCCCGCGCGTGGGTGCCGCGCGGGCCAAGCCCAGCCCGCACCTCGCCTGCACCAACCTCTGGCAAAGCGTTCCGTGGACGTGATGGCCGCAGACGCCAGCGGGCTGAGCCCCCTAGGCCCTAGGCCTCCCGGAGCCTCGTGGCGCGATGTCGTTTGGCGGCCCCAGCGAGCCTTCCACCTGTCAGTCTCATCGATGAGTGACTGGCATCCCTCTTTGCCCAAGTCGCTCGACGAAGTCTCGTGCCACAGCCGAGATCAACTCCTGAGAAACTGGACGGGGACTTTGTATTGATGTGGTAGCCCGACAGTCGTACAGCTCGCGCCACCCACTTCGTGTCGGCCAGCTGGGAACACATCAAATCCGACTTGGGAGAAACCTCCAGTTTGCTCGACTCCAGCGATGTCCACGTATCCTAGATGAAGCTGCATGACTTCAACATTCTCCAAGCAGCTGCACGTGAGCCAGAAGGCGGAGGAAGGAAACTTCTACAACAATGTGGCCTGTGCCAGCCGTGTCGTAGCCTGAGTAGGTGGAGTGGGATGTTTGTGGGACGGGGTGTCACTTGAGCGATACGCAACCGAATAGTTCGATTTACTCCCCATTCTGACTGGCAGCCGAATGCACGCACCGAACACAACTTGTCCTCTACCGCGCTTTTAAAGCTACCACGGCTCCTTCTCACATGTGCCTGGGTAAAAGGCGAGCAAGGTTTAGAGTAGCCAAAGGACTGGCCTATAATGCCAGACAGTTGACGGGATAATGGGAGGGGGACGCTGGTACGGAGGGGGGGAAGCAGACCACACCACTGTTCGTCACCGGAACTATCTCACAGCCCAGCCTAATTGCACCATCTCTGACAACTTATTAGTATGCCATACGTACTCCTCCACGCTTCCCTTTAAACTGCCACGTGCCTGGCCATTTGTTCTCTGCCTTGCAACCTCCTGCCTACGATGGTAGAGCCAATCCGCGCCGTGGAGAAGATGGGAGAATTTGACATAGATGTACGGCCCGGAAGCAAAGGTGGCCAATTGTCTCATCTGTGACTTAGCTACACTCGAAACGCGAAGCGCACATGTGGTGGTCAGAAATAAAACCATGAACAAATCAACACATTGGGCCCAAACTATCCGTCGACACCTCGCCATCACCTCACTCTTTCGAAACGTGGCCCTGCGGCGGCCACATGACTGCGAGACTGCGATGACCCCCCCGATAGGGAAAGGCCCTGCGGGGGCCTCGTTGGCACTAGCAGCCCCTCAAGACTTCTCAAGACTCGGAGAGGTGATGGTGGAGGAACTTCTCCAATTCCACACCGCTGGCTGCCCAGCCCACCCTCAAATATACCAACTCACCCAAACACAGGCGCAGATACCGTGAGCTGCGGCACCGAGGTCACTTCCCCAACCATCCGACGACGTGAGCTTGTTCTCCCCGCGGGCCACGCGGGCCTCGGTCACTTCCCCGGGGGGCAGTCAGTCTTTCGTCCTGGATCCGAAATTCACTGTCACGGGTCCCGAGGGCAGTCCCCCGAAACCAAACATCGAGGACCGCTGGGAAGTCGTGAACTCTTGCTTCTCTGAAGGGGCCTTGGGACACACAAGTAAATACACACAAATCAAAGGCCTGCTCATATTTTCCCATATTTCCTATGTTTCTGTCTTCCCCCCCACTTCCCATACTTTCCCATACTTTCTGGGGAATCGGGGACTACTTGTGTCTGTGTGTTTGTTCTCCTCCTGATTCTCGCCCTGCCAGGGACGTGCTCTGGACCGGGCCAGCCAAGGCCCCATCGCGCGCCCCAGCCAGCCGCTTCGTGGCTCCCCAAGACCTGGCCGGCGGAAGGCGGAAAAGGGGCACCTGCTCCACTTGGCTCCCAGAGCCGCGTCCGACAGAGGGGACTAGCTGATCCAAGAGGCGCTGACCGCTAGTTTGTGCGCCCCTCGGGCAGGGGGCAGGGGGGCGGCGCCTCCAACGTGCAGGCCACGCTGACGACCGCGGGGGAACCCGAGGCAAGCACCCTGTGCTGCGCCTGGCGGAGATGACGCCGCCGCCGCCGCCGTGGTCGTCCTGGTGGTCATCGTCGGGTCCTCCTTCCGCTCCTCCTCCTCCTGAGCAGCCCATCCTGTGGAGCGAGGACGGGGGCATGGGGATGAAGGATAGAAGACTGGGAGGAGGGGAGGGGGGGGGAGAATGGGTGCGGGACCAGGGAGGGGAGCAGGGAGGGAGGCGGTGGGAGGAGAGGTGAGGCCGCAGCTGGTGCACCCCGCCGCGGAGCTGAAGCCGCGGGCCCCCGCGCGCGGCACACCTCGCAGGCACGCGCGCTGCTGCGCCCCACCACCACTGTGGGGCGCGGCCGCGGGGGGCCGATTTAACCAGCCTCGAGATCCTCCCTATCCCTGACATTGGCAAACACGAGGCGATGGCAATCTTGGGGGTGCGCCTCCAGAAGCTGCGCGAAACCTAGAAAGATCGGCACCCAGAAAAGGCGAAACATCCGGGAGAAAAAGGCCGGCTTCGGGCCGGCACGCAGGCTCCTCTCTGCCAGCGCGCCCGGTCCGCCGCAGGAGCACCCCCTCCCCGGAGGCGCGCCCGGGGCCAGCTCGGCTTCGCGCTCCGTGCAGCGCCAGGGCGGGCGAGCACGTCGCGTGTCACGAGAAGGGCCACGCGTGGCGGCCGAGGAGGCTGCGTGTTACGAGAAGGGCCACGAGAAGGGCCACGCGTGTTACGAGGAGGGCCACGCGTGGCGTCCCTGGGCTGTGGCCGAGGAGCGCCACGCGCGGCGGCCTGTTGCGCGGCCCTCGACGGGCCGCCACCCAGACTTCCACACTGGCACGGACGGTGGGACTGCCCGGGAGCAGCTGGATCCTCCTCGTCCTCACCCTCATCATCACTACTCCACTGACCATCACTAGCCATCGATCCTCAGTGACCAACCATCAGACATCATTCGTCAATCAAGGTCTTGGTCATCGTCGCCCTCATCCTCAACAGCAACAACGGCATCATCAGCAGCACAATCGTAATCCTCATAAGCGTCTCCACCATCATCATAATCAGCATCACCATCACCATGATCAGCATCATCATCATCACCATTACAGTCGGCATCCCCATTATCCACCTCACCACCATGCTCATCATCATTATGATAATCGTCATCAGAATCCTCCTCATCCTCATCATCACCACCACAATCATCATCAGCATCAGCATCACAATCAACAGCATCAGCAGCAGCAGCATCATCAGCACCGCCATCAGCATCAGCACTGTATCATCATCAGCGAAACCATCATCATCAGCAGCATACTCGCCAGCACCAGCACCAACGTCAGCATCAACACCGTCATTATTATTCCCTACCTAGGCTCTGCCTAGAAGGGTTCTTACTCTGAGGCTTAAAAGGCCGGGCAGTGGAATGCGCCCCGGGCGGTTCCCCCAGGATCCGCCCCGCGATTCCCCCAGTGACGTTCCCTTAGCTTCGCGTTGCTTATCTCATCTTAGCCTTACCTTAGCTTAGCTTCATCTTACCTCAGTTTATCTTAGCTTAACTTACCTTCATCTTAGCGCCGCTGAGCTTTAGCATAGCAGAGCAGAGCATAGCATAGCGTAGCATAGCATAGCGCAGCACAGCATATCATAGCATAGCCCAGCATAGCACAGCATTAGCATGGGTGTAATTCCCTACCTAGGCTCTGCCTAGAGGGTTAGCTTAGCTTAGCTTAGCTTAGCTTAGCATAGCGCAGCGCTGCATTAGCATAGCATAGCACAACATAACATAGCCAAGTTTAGCATAACCTATCATAGCATAGCGTAGCGCAGCATAGCATAGCATAGCATAGCGTAGCGCAGCATAGCATAGCATAGCACAGCATGACATAGCGTAGCTTAGCATATTATAGCATAGCATAGCATCGCGCAGCATAGCATAGCATAGCATAGCATGGCATGGCATAGCAACTAATGCTGCTTTCCTAGGGGCTCCAACTTCTAGGTAGGGTCGCACTGGGGTAATTATTATCATGACGCTTCTCTTCATCATCATCCTCGTCAAGTCCCCTCTCCCCCTTTTCCTCCTCCTCCTCCTCCTCCTCCTCCTTCTCCTCGTTCATACTTTGATGACATGTTCAGAGGCAGAGCACTGGAAAAACGCTGCTCGGAGGCCCAGGCTGGCGCCGCTGCCCCAAGAAGGCCTCCAGCTGGGTGAAGTACCTGCCGAACACGGCGGCCAACTTGCTCCGGATCGTCGTTCTTTCCTGCAGCGGAGGGGGGCAAGGGCACAGGGAGGGAGGAAGACGACAGCAATAGCCCTGGACTCGGGCAGATGGCGACTGTCCTGGACTCGGGCAGATGGCGACTGCCTTGGACTCGGGCAGACGGCGCCTGACCCGGGTGAACGATAAACAAGGCAAAGGGGGAGGGATGGCAGGAGGAGGAAAGGGGATGCTGCCCGCCCACCGTGCGGCGAACGGCCACACAGCCACCACTCCAGAGTGGCTTTCAAGTGGGCCCCCCCCTGCGAACCCTGGCCGGCACCCACGGGTGCCCATCATCGCGGGGGCTCCCCGCAGCCATGGCACGCTCCAGCGCACTGCGCGCGAAGCAAGCTGGGCACGGCACGCTAAGCAGATGTGCTTCACCGAGACGCCGCGGCGCCCCGGGCGCCCCGGTGGGTGCGGCCGCGTCCGTCCGTCCACACCCTCATCCCGCAGGGCATCTGCGGGGGCCCAGGTAACGATACTATGCCCACAGCGCGTTCGCCGTCTGCGGCGGCCGGAGTGCTGCCTCGTCCGCGTTAGACGGGCCAGCACGCGAGCGCGCGCCGCTCACCTGCGCCGCGCCCCCAGCGATACGGAACTCCGGCGGGGTGAATGCGCAGCGCCGCGCGTCCTTCAGGATGGGCGGGAGGACGACGCCATCGCCCAGGAGGTTGAGGTCATCAGCAAGCCCATTGGCCTCACTCCAGAAGTGGAACGACTCCAAGTCCGCGCCCGCCCGTGCGATGCGCAAGGCAATCTCTGACTAGCGTGTTGATGACCGGGCCCCTGGAGGCCAGCCGGACAGCGCCTTGCAGAGCCCCCTGCGCATCGCCGACAAAGCTGACCCCAGCATGCACGTGCGAAATGATGGGCCACCACATCAGGAACGAGGGAAACAATCAGAACGCCTGCCAGCGCGCCTGGCTGCCAGGGTCGCCGACCATCGCCCGCGCGGCAGCGGCGTGAGACCAGTCCCACAGCACACTGGTGTATGCGTACGGCCGTGCAAAGAACGGGTGGACCACAGCGTGCTGGGCAACATACAACAATGCCCCTCCACTTGTGGTCGACGCATCAAATGCCTCAGCGAAATGGAGGATCGGGTCCGCCGCCACAACGACCCGGGAGGACGGAGAGCGGGAAGACGGACCAATGAGGCCAGCCGCAAATGCCCGAAGACACGTAAACGCCCGTGCAATCTGCCTCCGGCCAACGCGCCTGCCAGCTGGCGCCGCGCATAGGCCGGCCCAGAGCTGCTGAACGAACGGCTGGAGCTGCGGGAGGAGGCCTGCGATCCAGGACGCCTGGCCTGCAAGACGGCGCACGTCGCGCAGTGGCACCCACCGCATGCAAGCCAGTTAGTCCACAGCCTGCTGCAACTCGGCACGCTCGGACTCAGGGAGCGTGATGACGACGCGGTGGCCAGGCGAATCCGCCGCGATGGATGCGCCTATCCACTCGATCGTGTAACCCGCCTGCCCTTCTTCCCCTGCAGCCGCAGCCGGAGAACGGTGCCCAACAGGACCGCACGGCCGAAAGTGAGGTCCCGGGCATTTGGACCCCAAAGCCACGAGGATCGGGTCGTCAACGTAGCACTGCAAATTGGCAGCGCTCTGATTCAGGATCGACGCGCTGATCCGCATGGTGGGTGCCGCGAGGCGCCCCCACAGCAGAGCGGCCTGCTCACGACTTCGAACAAAACCCATTCGTAAACGAAGCAGCCGCCAGCACCCTGCACCGCGACGAAGCGGCGATCAGCGAGCACCTGGAAAGCGCTCTCACAATGCAGAACCATCAATTCGACCTCGCCGCCCGGCTGCTGGGCGCTCAAACGGCGCCGCGCGGCCCTCACGTCGGATAACTTCGGGGGAACGATCCGCCCGCACAAGCGGATGTTGCGGTTGACGCCCGACTGGCTGAGGTCGTGAATGAGCCTGGCTTTGACGTGCGAGCCTCCGTCCTCAACGAGGGCGGCCCGCCGGCTCCGCGCGCGATCGCCCACAGCGGCGCGCAATGCCTCGCAGGTCGCCTGCAGCTCGGCAACGGAGGCCGCGCGGTTCCCCGCGTAGCCCGCGTAGGTCCGGACGCCACCGGACAGGATCACCTGGTCGGCGTACGGCTCAGCTGCGCGGTCCGCTCCGTCCTCCAGGGCGCGGGGGAAGGCTCCGCACGCCGGAAATCGGCTCGACGATGCCCAACGGCGCGTGGGGCTCGATCCGAATCGGGGCATGCACCTCAGGGTCCCCCGCGGCGGCGACGAGCGCCTCGTGCAGGGCAGCGCCCAAGCCGTCGTCTGCAGACTCGGCGATGGGCAAGAGGTCCACGGCATCGCGCACAACTGTCGAAGCCGCGTCCGCGACTTCGTCCGGCAAGCCTTCCCCTCCGGGTTCTCCAAGCCGGGCCAGCGCAGCGAGCACCTCCTTGCGATGCACCTCGTAGACCTGGCCCAACGCGCAGCGCAGCCGCGCGCCGACGCGGCGCCGCCCAGGCACCTGCCGTAAGGAGTTGGCGGTGCGCACAAGGGTGTGGAGGGAGGGGGGAGGGCGTCTTAGGAGGCTGCTTTTTAGAAGGCACCGGCCTTACATCTATAGATAAGGCCCGCGCCTTCTAAGAACTTCTAAGAAGCCCTTCCCCCTCCCCCCACCCCCCTCTGCGAGTGGCTGAAGGAGAGCTCCGGCGACCGCATGCAGCCAATGGCCTCGTCCTTCTCCTGCTGGCGGCGCCGCTTCCGCGCGTCGGGCGCGCCTGCGTCGACCTGCCCCTGCAGGGCGATGAGCACTGGCACTGGGGGCGCTGGGAGGCACTGTCCGCCCGCGCCATGCGCAGCAGCCATAGCCTCGCAGAGATCCCCCGGCGGCTCCGCGCTCAGGGCGCGCCGGCTGACGTCGCCCATCCCTGTCCCAAACTTTGCCGTCGGGCGGCGAATGGTGCGGATGGCTGAGCGCGCCCGGACAGACGCGCATGACCTCCGCGAGGAACGCCGCATTCCCGAGGAAATCCGCGGGCGCGACGCGCGGGCAGCCGAAGAAGCAGAAGTCGTCCCGGCGAAGCTGTGCCCCAGCGAGGCTGGCCAGCCAGAGGAAAGCGGGCGTCTGCCACATCCGCGACCCTGCTGGGAATGCTAGTGACCACCAGCCCCAAGCACGATAGTGCGCCTATGCAAGCGCTGCCACGTGCCTGGACACCATGTCGGGCGCGGCGCCCCCGCGCCTGTCCCGCGCGTGGATCAGCGCCGCTGCACGGCGGCGGAACGCCATGACGTGCAAAAAACTTGACGGGAAATGTCTTCGCTTTCGGCCTCTGAGAGGCCCCCGCTGGGCCCTCGCCGGCTTCTCACCCTAGTATGAGAGACCAGTCCTGGGGAAGGGGTCAGGACTATTCTGGGGACCGCGCATTTTAGAAAGAAGGGCGTCGCATGTCTGGGTCTGTTTGACGGCTCTGGGGCCCGGGGAGCCCGAAAACGACTCAGAATCTCCAGGGCTTCCTTCCCTCAGGACCCCCTTCCTTCGTGGCGAGCAGAAGCGGCGGCGGCAACGGCGTGCCGCCCTCAACTCCGAGCTCGAGGGCGCAGGAGCTGGGCATCGTTCCACCGATCCCTATCCCCGCCGGCGTGGCCTGGGCACCCCTGGCCGATGTTTCCTCCCTACTGGAGGTATGGGCTGTTCTCCTCAGGACTCAAAGGGAATATCCCCAACTGAGGTGGTGAGATGGTGGGGCTCGGGGTGGGGATGGGGACGGGTTAGACGATGCTGGGAACAAGCGCGCCGCGCTGCGCTGCGAGCGGCCGCAGCAGGCTCACGGGGGGGGGCTCTCCTCGCCGCAGCTGATCATGCTGATCCTGCCCGCCACCTGCGGGCGGGGGCGGGAGGCCACCGGCAGCAGGAGAGGAGCGGAAGAGGACAGGAGTAGGGGAGCAGGAAGGAAGGGGGAGGGATAAAGGTGGAGGAGGTAGGGAAGAGGGGGGAACAAACAGGGGATTGGGGAGACCTCTTGCAGGTGTAAAACAGTGAGTGCGGGAGGGAGGAGGAGGAGACGAGGAGGGACTGGACTGCCACCTGAAGTGCCGATGCCTCATGAGTCAGACGGGGCAAGCACGAAACGCACAAAAACACATAGCCACTATCATGTGGGGTCGCATTACTTCTGACTGCGACAGACAGGGGTATTGCCGAAATGCCCTCCACAAAACTGCGGTCGAGGAGTCGAGAAACGACAGAGTTCGCAAACACCAGCGCCCTCAAGCAGGCAAAGAAAGGACGACGGGAGGATTCGAGGAGGGGAGCGAAAAGAGGAACCAAGGGGACGGAACGCGCGTCTGATCGGGCCGCAGCGGCACGGAGTCGAAATTTAATTGGATCGGCTGCGCCAAGATGCACAATAATGCCATGTAAGCGTCGGGCGGCATGGGATCGTCGGAATATCGGAATCGAATCGGATCGAGCCAGCCAGTGTCGTGGCCACGAAGGTATGCTAGTCCCAACGGGAGCGCACGATGGTCCTTCGTGAACGGGACGGTGGATGCGCTGCCAGCCAGGGAGTCCCCGGAGGTGTCCAGAAAGGGCCAAAGACGCACAATAACCTCAACACTTTCTACCAGAGAGAACACAGCAACATAAACATCAACTTTCGGCGGGGGTCCGCACATACTTCTTGGGTCGGCGCTGAACCCCCCCCATTTGCTGGCTCGCAAATATCGCCAAGGGCGGCGCCAGAGGTCCCGCCAGGAGGGTTCATGGACCTCGATCTACACTCGATCTTCGAGGCATATTGGGGTAGGTTGCCCTTGCCTGGCCAAATTGAGGCCCCTGGCGTACTATGGGCCACGCGGGAGGTGCGCTGAAGGCCGTCCGGGGCTCCCACGAATTCCTGAGGGCACCCTGGCCCATTCCCAGAGGATCGAGACGGCCAGTGAGCTGCTGCGCCCACATTGCGATGTTGTGGGAGGGCAGAAGAAAGGCGGGAAAGAGATAGGCGTGAAGGTGCTGGAGAAGGAATGGTATAGACGACCTCCCGACATATTTGTTCGTGGGCTTCTCTCTCGGAGGTCGGGGGCAGACGCCGCTCAGAAGGCCTCGAAGGCCGACCGCGTGCAACCAGTGGGGATCCAAATGCTACTACTCCTCGGACCTCTGCTCCCAGGGTGCGTTCTGACAGAGATCCCCAGGCGAATCTGGCCGTGGCGACCCGGGCATTCCACTCTGGCGGGCGGCAATGGTGGGTGACCTGAATGGCTGGTGCAGAGAGGGGCCCTAAAAGGAGCCCTCGTGGGCCTGTGCTGGCTCCAAAAGGAGCCCTAAAGGCACCTTTTAGGGCCCTGTTCTCCACTCCCCATTCAGACAGTTACGCCCCCATTGCCACCCGCCCGAGGGTAGCGGAGAGGCAGGTGGAGGAGCGGGCAAGAGGGACGGGTCTGTTTTGGGTCCCAGACCTCCTGGCGTCGTGACAACCGCCATGATGAAGGTCTCAGGAACATCTTGAACCTCTCTGGGGGCCTCCAGGAAGCCTTTCGGAGACACGTCGACAAACCATTCGCGGATCTGCTGACCCGGGTTAATCCAGACCCGGGGCAGTCAGGCTGTGCACGATCTGACTAAAGCCTGAAGGATCTTGCACCTAAGCCCGGGTCAAGGCAACCCTGGCCCTGCGAGATCCTGCAAGATCTGGCGCTCCGACTGACCGCCGCTTGCATTGACCCCCGTCGCCCGAGCCCCGACTTGAGCCGTTCCGGGGGCCTCCAGGAGGCCTCTCGTGGCCACGGCAGAGCTTCCACGAAGGGTGCAGCGGCACTGGCAACTTCTCCTCCTCCGACGGGGGGAAGGCACAGCGCAGCGCCCCGCGCCCAGCGCCCACGCGGCGCCCGCCCGCCCCTCCTCGCTCCCTCCCCCATGGGCGCGCCGCCGAGCCACCACAGCGGGCAAGCGACAACAGCAGCAACACGAACACGGCACGGCCTCGGACCCGCCAGATCGCGCCCTGCGCGGTTTTGGCCAACGTGTGCGGGTGCTTCGTGCGCGCGCAGCGCGAGCGCGCGGGGGGGCCTGGAAGTCCCGTGGACCTGCCCCCTTTTCTCTTCCCTCTGAAATTGCGTAGTACCTCCCCGTCCGCTCTCCTCCCTCCCCCTCCTCCTCCTCCTCCTCCTCCTCCTCCTCCTCCTCCGCATCCTCATCCTCATCCTCATCCTCATCCTCATTCTCATCAGCATCATCATCATCATCACCACCACCATCATCATCATCATCATCACCATCACCATTATCATCATCATCATCATCACCATCATCAGCATCATCATCAGCATCATCATCACCACCACCATCATCAGCATCATCACCACCACCATCATCATCACCACCATCATCAACATCGGCATCTGCATCCCGAATCCCCCTTCCTTCCTACATGGAAACAGACACGTTTGTATTCCTACATCTACATATATATATATATATATATATGTATGCAAGCGAAGCCTTGGGAGAGGCGAGAGGGGAAAACAACAAACAATACAGTATCTCTGCAGCAGTACGCGGGGGGGGGAGGGCCGCCTCCACTTCAATCGTCGGGGGGGAGAGGACGGCAGCCTTCAGGAGGGAACGATGGTTCCACGCCCGCTATGGCACGCGTCGGCGGGTTGAGAAACAAACAGCGCGACGGGAAGATATGGATTGGCGGGGTAGGATGTGAGATATCGCGCGAGTGTGTATATTTGGCAATTGCACCATGTGTCTACTTATCCCTTGACTCCATGAGGAAAGAAGCCGACCCGCCTCCGCGCATTCTGTCTTACACACGGAATTGTGCCCGATTGCTTTGTCATGTGTTGTTTGAATCAAAGTCCGATGGTTGCCGGTGGTTCAAAACATTCCCGCTGCAGCGCTGGCTTCATTCTCGGATCGGCGCGCTGCTCCCGTCGTTCAGAGCGGCGTTCTCGCCCCATCGCAGGCCACCGCTCTGGATCCGAGTCCCTTTTCGTCGTGGTCGCCCCCTCGTGTCCCCCGCACCTACTGCTTAATCCAACACCAGACTTCAATGTGTGATCTGTCCCAGGACGTTTCCCCAAATCGGAACGCCTTCGGTGTCTCAAAACGGTGCTGCCGCTGCTGCAACGCGGCCTCATTTTAGCATCGGCGCGCCGCTCCCATCCTTCGGGAAGGCCCTTTCGCCCCAGCGGGGCCACTTTTCCAGATCCGATTTCTTCCTCATGGCTGTCTTCCGCTAATTTCCTCTCCTCAACCTTCCCCTGGCTCTCCTGCTCCACCCGCTCATTCTTCTCCAACTCCTGCTGTTGCTGTTCGTTGTTGCTGTTCGTCCGCTTCCTCATGTTTCCTCTCTTGTCCTGCTCATCCGCAGGGAGAGGGCAGGGATCAGAAGGGACATACAGAGGGAGGAGAGAAGAGGGAGAGCAGACGAGGTGGACGAGGATGAGAATCCGCCGGCCCCCTTGCGGGGCCACCAGGCTGTAGGCCGGGAGTCTGCTGCTCCCTGTACCAGTTGCAGATTCCAGTTTCCACTGTTACAGTTCTGCTTCTTGCTGCTTACTGTTCCTTGTTGATGAACGCGCGAGGGGGGGGAGCCCAAACCAGCAGAACTACCACGCCCTGGGGTACAAATTGACACCCCTCACGCAGATCCGCAGAGTCACATGGGATGTGCCACATGTTTGAACTTCAATGGAACCCCTCACGCAGATCGGCGGGGTCAGGGTCCAACAACAAAAGGGATGTGTCACATTTCTGAAATTCGGTATCACCCCTCACGCAGATCGGAGGGGTCAGGGTCCAAAAACAGATGGGATGTGCCACATTCCTGAAATTAGGTGGCACCCCTCACGCAGATCGGTGGGGTCAGGGTCCGAAAACAAAAGGGATGTGTCACATTTCTGAAATTCGGTGGCACCCCTCACGCATATCGGCGGGGTCAGGGTCCAAAAACAAAAGGGATGTGTCACATTTCTGAAATTCGGTGGCACCCCTCACGCAAATCGGCGGGGTCAGGGTCCAAAGACATATGGGATTTGCCACATTCCTGAAATTCGGTGGCACTCCTCACGCAGATCGGCGGGGTCAGGGTCCAAAAACATAGGGGATGTGTCACATTTCTGAAATTCGGTGGCACCCCTCACGCAAGTCGGCGGGGCCAGTGTCCAAACCACAAAGGATTTGCCACATTTCTGAAATTCGGTGGCACCCCTCGCGCAAATCGGCGGGGCCAGGGTCCAAAATAAACATTTGCGTCCCCGAGGCCACAAACCTTAATAAAGTATACAGTGGTCGCGCCCCCGAAGCCATAAACCACTGTACATCACCTTATACTCGCGCAACCGAAGCCATGGGCCTTCACCCCTCGTAAATCAATATTGGACCTCGCGTGAAGTTCCGACACTGCTTCACGCCAGCGCCCAGTTATCCTAACACAGCTCTAGCAACTCCCATTCTAAGAGAGGGGGGCCGGCGGCATGGGGGCGAAGCCCTTGCGGATAATGTGACGGAAGAGGTTGGATAGAGAGGGGGAAAGAGAGGGATCACTGTTTCATCGAGTACTAAAAAGTATGGGCCACACTGCGCACACGCACAAATAAGAAGAGGCTCCTCCGACCATGCATCAGGATGCACCTCTCCCGAAGGCCCACCGTCGATGGAGGAGGATACTGGTGGAAGACTGAGAATGGAGAAGGCGGAGGGGGAAAAAAGAAAAGGACGGCGAGGCTAATGGTAAGGACGGGTAGGGCCACCTGAGCAGACAACCCCGTGTCCACCACCCGCGACCCGAGGTCGCCCGCCTGGGCGGCACGAAGGGGAGCCGTGGATCGGCGAGCGGCAAACCTCCCCCCCTTCCTAACCTCCTCGGCCTCCTCCGCCTCCTCGACCTTTTCTCCGCCTATCCCACCCCGTGCTCCCCATGCCTCCCACCTCCTCCCGCTCCTCCCCCTGTTCCCACCCTTGTCCCTCCTCCTCGTCCTCGTCCACATCCTCCTCATCTTCCCCGTCCTCTACCACCTCGTCGACCTCGTCGTCGCCCCCGTAGTCGTGGTCGTCAAGGTCGTCGTTGTCGAGGTGGTGTCGTCGTGTTGTCCTCACAGGGCACATCTTTCAAAAACATAGCGGTCGTCGCTGAATCCTTCCGAGGAACCGACAAGCGCAAGCACGTCCGATCTGCCGCCCCAAGGCGCAGCTGTGCGGGGTGGGGGGGGGGGACGGGGCGGATAAACCCGCTCAGCTATGTCAAACACGGTGGAGCCCCAAAAAACAGGCAAGACGGAGGATGGAAGCAGCCGTGTGGGATGCGTTTGTAACAAAGACAAACATACATCCAAAAACACGTTGAAGTTCCCACGGGCGAGCTGATCCCCCGTTGCTACGCCTCTCGCGCCGCACCTGACACGTTTCACGCGCCAAGGTGAGGCGGGGGGCCTAACGCCGATCCAAGAAAGCCGCGAACACCTCCGAACATGTATGTAGCACGCTACATTCTTTGTCTCGCCAACGAGCCAGCCGCGCTGGCAGCTCAATATCCGCTAGCTCAGGGCACAACGATACGATGCAGAGAGCAGGACTGGCACATGCTGAAAGGAACACAATATGTGCGTGAACAAGTGCGAAGGTGGGGTCGGTTTGGGGATCACAGAAACTTGAGCCCAACGCAAAAGTTGTACACTGGTGCGACGGCGAGCCCCCGTTCTGCACTGACAAACCCGTGCAAGCACTTGATATGTCACGCGCTACATACTTTGTCTCGCCAGCGAGCCAGCTGCGCTGGCAGTTTAAGATCCGCTAGCTCACGGCACTGCGATACGATACAGAGAGCAAGACCCGCAAATGCTGAGAGGAAAATCCTAAATCCCGACTTCTGGACCTGGCCGCAGGCCTTGACTTATCCTGGGAAGAGCAGCTGGCACTTATGGCTACACAGAGCAGCGGGGGTAGGGCCGTGCAAGACGTGTGCGCAAAATCTATCCAAGCCTTTGCTTCCAATCAGCTGCTCGTGTTTTCTGTTGGAGGCAGGACAACGACCACGCTTTACATGGCATTTCGAACAAGATGATAGCTGTCGGCAACGACCGTGAAGAAGCGTGGCATTCTTTGGCCAAGGCACTCCGCAATGACAAAAGCTGGTAACCACTGATTCAGCTCCGCAGGCCCTCACGCGAGACATCTCACGTGTAAGCCACGAGCCACGACGTCATAGGGTTCTCGATGACCCAGCGGACGTGGCGGTCGGAGGCGCGCTGAGCGATGATGGCCGACGCCACCCTTGGCCTGTTCCCCAGCAGCGCCCGCCCAACGTCTGCAGCGCTGAGTCCCAGGGGCCCGTGGAGACCAGGCCCGCTGTCGCGAGGGGCCGGAGGGCCCTCGCCACTTCTCCCGGCTCTGAACTAGCTGGTGCACGTGCCCAGCCGCGCCAGCTTGCACGCGGGGTGCCGGGTGAGGCTGAGGAGGCACTGGAGGGTGCTTAGGCGGAGAACATATCGTGCTTGGTCGTCGCCCAGCTCGAACGTGCAGGCGGCGCGCCCGCGCTTGGCGAGGGCCAGAGACATGTGCCTGGAGCCCGCGCAGACCTCGATCGCATAGCCTCCCCGCCGTTTGACATCTGCAGGCGGGTCAACCGAGCCATGAGGAGCCCCTGCCGCGACGTGGGTGCGCGCAGGCCCTGTCTACGCCGCTCGTCGGTCAGGAAGGCCTCGCGCCCCTGGAGCCAGGCGGCGGCGTCGCGCCGGCGGTCCGAACTGTCGGCCGCCCAGCGGCCTCGCTGTTCTATCTCGAGAACAGATCTCAGCCCGTCGCGCCTGTCGCTCGAGGGGCCTCCGCGCCGCGGCTGATGCCCGATGCGTCTGCCCTCCAGGCCGCGCAGGCGCTGGGCGGCTTCGAACTTCTCGCTGAACTGGCTCATCGGCGCGCTGAAGAGAGGGCCAGCCCGAGCATCGCCGCCTCGGCTGCGCGCCGGCGCAGCGGGCGGTCCAACATGGCACTCCCGTTAGCGGCGAACGTCTTGGACGGCGCCCTCCGTTCCTCCAGGTGGTGGTCCAGGGCCGCCCGCTGCGCAGGTTGGCGAAGGGCAGAAACGCCCCCGGCTCGAAGGCGAAGTGCCCCTGACGGCCGAAGGTGCGCTGGGAGCATCAGGAGTGCCGTAGTCGACGCCACGCAGTCGCCATGGGCGGTCGCATCGACCGCCACGCAGTCGCCATGGGCGGTCACATTGGATGCCGTGACTCGTAGAGCTCCCCAGGTAGCAAAGTAGCGGAAGCAAAAATGAATCCGAGATCGCTCCTGGGCCAATTGGCTCGGAAGGTCTCGGCGGGTAAACTTTGGACATTTCCGCTTTTGAAGAATGTTGCAAGGGGTTTGAACATTCGTTCCGGACAATATAGACCTCACTTCTGCTCGCCATCTTAGTCTCAGGTCGAACGGAACATTTAAAGGGGGAACACTGATGAGGCGGCAACTCGCCCTGAGACCAGATTTTGCGCGCGCTTGGTTTAGGTGCTTAATCTCATGATTCAGAGCAGTTGCAATGGTTTTACGTATATCACCAGGTCCAGCAGCATGGCAAGTACCAGCCTAAAGCCCCGAGCAGCCTGAGATCGGTCTGTTACTCGAGCTATGGTCGAACAACGATCCGTACTCTGCAACTGTTTGTTGGAAACCGTTTGATATGTTGACTTGCCGTCGAGATTTAGAGCAACTACGGAGCTCTCATGTACACCGGTCGATTCAACAACATCAGGAGCATTGGTCTAGCGCCTCGACACGCCTGGAATCGGTCTGCAATTCGGGCTATGGTCGAACAACTACTCGCACTCTGCAACTTGTTATGAAAAAAACCATGTGGTTTATGGACTTACTCGACATATCGAATGCAGTCACAGAGGTTTTCTGTTTACCAATGGATTCAACAACATCGGTGGCATAAATCTAGAGCCACGAGAAGGCTGAGAACGGTGTTTGCGACCGCTTCGTTGAGGGGCTCGATCTCGAGATTCATAACAGCTGCAGAAGACTCCTTGCGCCAGTCGATTCAGCAGTAACGGCGGCATCATTCCCCTGAGCCGCGAGAAGCCTGAAATCGGCATGCTTATCGAACTGTGACCGAACGGCGACTCGTGCTCTGCATTTTCCCACGGCTTCATTATAGAATCGATCTCGCGATTCAGAGCAGCTACAGATCCCTCATCTTTACCAGTCGATACATCGGCGCAGAAAGCCTCAGATCGGCATGCTACTTGAGCTATGATCAACAAACTAATCGCACACTCCAAATATATGTTTCGCGAGCGCGGCTAAATTGACATGATCGGAATTTAGAGCAGCCGCGGAGCTCTCAGTCACAGAAATGGATCGAGCACCATCGAGAGCGTCAGACTAGAGCCTCCAGAGGCCAGAGCTCCGTCTCCTATCCGATACACGCCGAAGAAACTACTCGCACTCTGCAGCATTGCTAAAGCACTTCGGTGCGCAGATTCTCTCTAGATTTGAACAGCTGCGTGGCCTTCCAAGCTATACTTGAAACGTTCTCTCAATGTCATCGCTTGCGCGATCCTTTGTAGAGGCGTCTTTGCTCGGACAGAGACTCCGCGAGTTCCCCGGGGCCCAGTTCAGCAGCGGGCGGGGCAGTCTCCTATGCCTGGTCTGCCGGGAAGGGGCCTGGCGCGAGGCCCATGGCGGGCGCCGCGCGAAACGGCGCGTCTGCCCCCAGCGAGCGGGAGGCATTCCGCTCGAACGGATGCCGCCCATGATGGGCAGAGCAGCCCGAGGCCAGCGGGGGCGCACATTGCCGGCGGCAGCATCAGAGGGGCCCGCGGCTGGCCGCTCGACACTTTTCGAGCGCAAGTGCCCAAGTGCGAGGCCAAGCACGCCGCCGAGGTGAAGATTACGAAACGAAGAAGACGTCATAGGACGTGCCATGTAGCGCATTGCGCCGCGATGGCCTCCTACCTGGCGAAACCGGCGGCGCAGTTTAAATGCCGCTCCTCGGGCCGAAAAAGCGACGACGGGATCTCGGCGAAGTCGGCGTTAGCTTCAAATCGCTCCGCCGGGTCCTCAAACTTGAGTGGGGGGCGGGCTCGGGTTCGCTAAGCACGTTCGGCGCCGATGGAGCACGAGCCCCGGCGCGACGAGCGGGCAGCGCAGCGCGACGCCAACTCCTCTAATTGACCCGCCCCACACGAGCAACCCCCCCCCCCGCGTCGACACCCCTGGAGCAGACGGCGCAACTGCTGGGGCAAGCATCCGTCGACGTTGGCAAGAGGGCCATGGGCGATCGAGTCCAGCAACGCATAGTGGCATGCGCGCGATGAACCACTCTCCAGAGTGACGCCCCCCCAAAGCCTGTTCCTGGACTCGTAGCTGTCGGCGATCAAGCGATACATGTGACCGCGCATCGAGAGCGCCCCCCTGCGACGCAGACTGACATGCGCAACGTGACCTGAAAGCCGTTCAACCTCTTCCCAAGTCACCCACGGACGACGAGACAGACATGCTCCAACGCCATGCACTCCCCCAACTGTTCGGCAGTAGGGCGCACCAGTCGCCGATCGCCACGTAAATGATAAGCCCGCGAAGTAACCTCGGAGGGAGGTCCCGCGAGGTCGTGGACCATGAAAACTTTTTGCCTCAAAGTGATCCTGGGGTCGATCCCCGGCTTGCCCTGCCTCTTCTGGATACGTGGCCGCGGCGATGAGGTCGCCGGCGCAATCCAGCAGCAGGGGCCCGGGGTGAGGCGAGGGGCAGGCGGCGAGTCACGCGGCACCTGTTCTGGAGAAAAGACCCTGCTCTCGCGCGCCCGATGGCCGACAGCCCCCCGGGCAACCCGCATCGCCCAAGACCGCCCCGTGGGGGCCGCCATCAAACGTGGGGAAGCCTTTCGACAACTTCTGAGACGCCGGGGATTATGCGGTCGGGCCACAAGATCACGCGCCAGGTCCACATCGATGGCAGGAAGCGCGAAACATCTAGCCAGGCTCTTCGGGATCCCTCGGAATCCCCAGGTCGTAGAAATAGTTTGCCAGGTCCCCCTGGGCCACGTAGATCTGATCACCCCCCTGCACCTCAATGTTCCATCAATTTCGCGCCAGAAGCAAGCCGCGAGGGCGGGCGCTTCTGGAAGCGGCGGCCCACGCCTCGGCAGCCCCGCGCTACCCGATGAGCCCCTGATTTCTTGGGGACCAACAAACGCTGCACTAGATCTCACGGATCATTCGCACAGGAAGTCATGGTCGAGTCCGAGAGGCGACTCAAGAAGTAGGCGCACTCGGTTTTGGGCTTCTCTAGCCTCGGATCCATGTGCGGCGCGAAATGAGGATCACTCTCGATCGGTGCTCCATGCGCTTGCCCGCCAATCATCATGGTCGCCTCGAAATCGCAAAACACCCGGGAGCCAGCATGATCACGGACATCAGCAGCTCGAGGGCGCTGCTCCAGCGCGTCCGGGGATGCAACCAAGTCCGCTCGAGCTGGCGCCGTTGACGCAGGGGCCCCGTCACAGTCGTTACCGAGGCTTGAGCGGAGAAGCTCGCGGCCGGCCCCCCGTCGGCCGGCCCCCCGTTGACGCGAGCGCGCGGGCCAGGCGAGATCGCCCGCGACAGCCAAAATTGTGCGCTGAGCCTCGCGCTGGGCCGCGCCTCGAGCAGACGTGGGCATCGATGGGGATGGGCACCCGTGCGTCTCATGAGCTCCGCAATGGCGCGGTCGGCCTGGCAACCCCGATCAAAGCGCCGTCTCAGGCGCTGCTGCGTCGACCGCGCCAGCCGTGGCGCGTGCGGGGTCGGCTCATCCAACAGGGGCAAAGGGAACGGCCCCCTAGGCACAGACCGAGAATCGTGGACACCACCGCCAGCACTGGTGGTTTGAACACATGGCCAGCGGGCGAGCGGAGCAAACGGCCCAAGAGGTCTGCTCCGCGGGGCTCCTGGCGTCATGAGCCCTGACAGGAAGGATCGTACTTCCCCCCGCCTTTGCCCTTTTTGATCTTGGTGGTCCTCTCTTCCTGGCCTTCCTGACCTCCTGCGCGACGGCGGCGTCGGCCGCAAATGGTCCGCAACATGCTGGGCCAGGTTGGGAGCCACTGCGGCCCCGCCCGCACGAAGCTGCCCCCGGCCGACTAGTCGGGCGCATTTGGATTTAAGCGGCGCGCCTCCTCGATGAGAGCGAGGCGCCTGCTCGCATACTCCAGCGAGAGGAGGGCTGGAGCGTTGACCTGATCTATCGTGACCGCAGCGTCGAAGATCCGAGACATGACTGCGTGTTCGTACACCGACGTGTCCCTGGGCGGAACACGGCTGGCCCGCACCCACTGTTCGTGAGCCGCCAAGGCGGATCTGCCATGGTCACGCATGAACTTGATCGTCCACACAATTGTGCGAGGGCCGCTGATGGGGAAGCTGCCCACGAGGTTGACCTCCGTGCTGTCAGCAAAAGAATCCTCGAAGCGACGCCTGCGTTCACCCTGCTGGGCTTAAAGCAGACTGCGAGCGTGCGGAGATCGCCCTGGCGCAGCACAGTCGCCTCCTGATCGGTCATCGGACCCACGGCGAGGCCGCCCTGGGCGGTCATGACGATGCCCTGTCGCCCAGCTGCACCGCGCCCGCCGGGAGAGCGTTGAACACCAGGTCGCCCTCCTGGTACCACATCCGCGCCTCCACCGCGAACCAGCGCTGTGCGACAGCGCCGGAGGCACCAGAGCGCTGGGGCCAGGAGCAACCCCAGCCGCCAGCGCGGGGGCACCAAGTCCAGGTGGTATCCCAGGAGATGCGCCACCACCGATGCCAACACGCGGCGGACCAGCAGGGCCGAGGGCCGGGGCCGGCGCACCTCCGCCGGGGGCCGCAGCGGCGGCAGCAGGGGCGGCAACCAGGTGGGCCGGCGTTGCCGCGGCCGGAGCCTCGCCTCCGCCTCCAGGCAGCACGAGCCCGCCGCCGCACAGGGACCGGCATCACAGGAAGAGGCAATCCCAGTAGGTAAGCACCATCCACAGCGAAACGATCGACACGAGCTTGATCGGGCACACTTCGGAATCCGAAAATGGAGCCTGCTGCTATAACCCGCTGGGGCCGTGCCCAGCGTACCCGTATAACGCACGTCCGACACGTCAGCACATACCCATACAGGTTCTTCACACGAATCGCAGTCGGGCGTGATGATCAAACAACGAGCGGGGGACTTGGGTAGAAAGCGGCCACCAGCGGTTCGTGCCATACATATGGACCCGCGACATTGTAGCGAACCTATGCAAACGATCCAGGTGCCAATGCTGAAGCCATGCTCACCTAGTGATAGCTCGACGGTTCCTCTGGTCCTGCGCTTGCGCACGAGCTGATTCCTCGAACGAGGCGGTGACAGTGGGGACGTGACCGACAACGTGCTTCCCCCCCACACAGGTCGGCTGACCGACGCCAAGCACGTATCCAAATCCAAATGTAACGCCAATCACGAGCAGGAAGCCGAGGAGCAGGCGGACCCAGAGCACTGACGAGGGCCCTTCGCATGCACAGACCAGTTCGGAGCGCGCAGGCAGTGCCGACCAAGTCAGTGAGGGACTGCACGGTGGGTACTGAGGACTGCCAGCCCAGATGGCCAGGGAAGCAGACACTCCTCGGACCGCCTCGGAAAGAAGAGCGCGGGCCAAAAGACTCATGACAAAAACTTGATCCCAGAGCAACAGTAAGATACACTGATACACTGAACCCTCCTGGTCATCGACGATTAAGTGTGCCTGAGTGTTTTTTCCCTCCTGAGTGTTGTCGCGGGTTGGTCTCTCTGGGCCCCCAGAACCGAGGAGGGCGCTGCGCCCGCCCCGGCGCCGCCGCTCGCAGAGGCGGCGCGACTCCGCCAGAGGCCTCTTTCGCCCAGTTTCGCTCAGAATCGACATATGTCGGGTGTTGCTAGACGTACCGCTGGCCCAAGGTACCCTCAGGATTCTCGGGGTGGCCCAGGCGGCCTCCAGGGCACCCCATCACGAGGCCCAGAGGACCCAGGGGCTCCGAAACGGAGCGAAAAGCTGGGGGGCACCTTGGGCCAGGGGCACTTCTAGCAACACCCGAATCTGAACCCCTGGCGGACACCATGCTGACCGGCTGTTCGAGCTGCGGCCAGCTGTGGCCAAGATGGGCGACCCCGAAGCCCAGAGCAGACACCCAAAAACAGAAACACCATCTCGAGCCTTCATCCCCGACTTACGACGACTCGGAATTTTCGAGCCTCGGGGCTCTGGACCTCTCTACGCCTTCCCAGGCGGTGTTTCTTTGTCCCGACTCGTTTTTGGTACAAGGCCCCGGAGGTCCGAAAACGGCCTCCTGAGGACGAGGAGGGAGAAGGAGTAGGGAGGAGGGAGGAAGAAGGAGGAGGAGGAGGAGGAGGTGGAGGAGGAGGAGGGAGGAGGGAGGAGGAAAGAGGAGTGATGAGGGAGGATGAGGGAGGAGGAGGATGGAGGAGGGAAGCGGCCTCTCCCGAGGCCCTGAGAACGACGATAAAAACGTCCGTCTCGCTCTGTTCGAGCCGCCGATGATCATCCGACTCCTACTGCTGGGTCAGGGGCTTAGCCGTCCTGATACGCAACACGCATAGACACGCAGGGGCTTAGCTGTCCTGATACGTAGCATGTTGACACGGAGCTCAACGCATAGACTGAAAACGTAGGCATGGCGCGATATGCTCGTCAAAACGCGGGCCAATACGCTGAGCCAGCGCGCAACGTATTGACATGGACGTTTGTAGCACGGTACGTGTTGCGTTTCAAAACGGGCGTATCGAGGTTAAGGTCGGGGGTTGCCAATTGAATGCGCCCCTTGCCCGAGGTGCCCCCCCGCCTTCCGTTGAATGTTGGAGCCCCTGGGGCCCTCTGGGCCTCGTGAGGGGTGCTCTGGAGGCCGTGCAATGAGGGTCTTGACCTAAGGAACCATAAATAAGGAACGCAGCCCCTTTTCTCCAAGTAAGCCCATGAAACCAGAAAGAAAGGCCGAGCCCCTTTCTAGCGGCGTTCCGCTACGATTTGCTCTTGCAATGCGACCCCGCCCTCTCCGCCGAACCACCAAGGAACGCCCGCCCCCCCCCCCTCCCCCGCCGCTCCAAAACCGCACGCAGAAGAGCAGCCTGCGAACGACGCGTTAGGAACGCCAGGGGCTCGGGCTAGGAACTGTCTTAACGCGACCATTTTCGGTTTCGATTCCACACGTGAGCCCCCAATCGCACCGCGCAAGGAACGCCAGGGGCTCACGTGGTGGCCTGGGTCTTGAATTGACCACTTTCC
>CAUYUJ010012780.1:774001-903636 GCA_963575745.1 Prorocentrum cordatum
CAAAATCAACTGGTGACACGTGTCACCCCCGAAACCACCTGCGAAACAACACATGTAAATCTGGGATTCTGGGAGCCAACATAAGGCCATTTAACGACAAAAACAACCAGTGAAACGTATGAATCGCATCGGCCCCCGTGAAACTTTCAATCGATTTGCTCATTCCGCCGGCCCATATTGTCTTGCCACTGTCGTTTGTTGGGGTGTTGTTGTCAATGCGGTGCGGTTGGGCGGCTGCCATTCTGCGGAGGCGGTGGGTGGCGGGTCAGAGGCCTCACGGATGTTGGTCGGGCTCTCGCGGTTGGCCTCTCAGGGGCCTTTGGGAGGCAATGTTGAGGCCTCTTGGGGGCCGTGTTGGGGCCTCTTGGGGCTTCTTTGGGTGCCTCGTGGGGGCCCCTTGGGGCCTCTTGGGAGCCTCTTGGGGCCTTCTGGGGGCCTCTTGGGGCTGAAGGCTGGACATTTCGGTTCCTGGTCCCTTTCTCGGGCCCCTCTTGGAGCCGTTTTGGGGCTCTCTTGGGCGCCTCTTAGGCTGTCTTGGGGCCATCTTGGGCCGTCTTGGGGCCCTCTTGGAGGCTTCGTGGGCTGTCTTGAGGCGGTCTTGGAAGCCTCTTGGGCCGTCTTGGAGCGCCAGTAAACCGAAAAGGCGAGAACGTCAAAAACCGTCAGAAACTGGAGCGAAATCACTAATTCCTGCCTCTGTGGGTTGGGAGGTCTCTTGGAGGCCTCTTGGGCCATCTTGAAGGCGCTTGGGCTGTCTGGAGGCAACCTCTGGCGTCTTGGATCGCTCTTGGACCGTCTCGGACCATGTTGAGCTTTCTTGGAGGCCACTTGAAGCGCTCCTGGAGCGCTCTGGTGAGCCCGCTGGGACCTGGCCGGGACCTGCCCAGGACCTGCCCGGGACTTGCGGGTGTACTTTTCGTCCGGGGACCCCCAGGGGCTGCCCCGCGCGCGCGAACTAGAAATATTGTTAACCAGTTACCGGAGATTTTAGCACTTAAGTGCTAATGAATTCCTTGGCCCCAGGGGCCGGCAAATTTTCCAATGGGACAGTTAAACAAGTAATTACTCGGCGGCGAATTGATGGCACTCAGGATCTGGGAGGGGAGGGGGGGATATAATTTGTGTTACAGGTTTTGGACATGTGGGTGCAGGACGCAACCCTGGCGAGCACGCGACCGATGCACTGGGCGCGCGCACGTCGGTCCTACCTCCCCCACTAGGACTGAATCATGGCGGATAGCGCGCGCCGCCCAGAAAGGACAATGCGAGGGCAGAAGGGGGGGGGCGCTTCGTGCGTTCCGGCAACGCGACCCCTGTAGCGGGATGACCGGCGAAGTGGCCTGGGGACGCTGCTCGTAGCCACTCAGAAGGCTGGACGAGGCCGGACAGGTCCACACGGGGGACTTGCTGAAAGGTCCTTTCCAGGAACTCCTAGTTCCAGCCGAGTTCAGCGAGGGCGCCTTCCGGCAGGGCTTTGAAGGTCCCTGGATTCATGGCGTTGCGCCGCTTGGTGCTAGGCTGGGTGGTGGGTTCAGCATAGATCAAGACGTGGTCGGACAAATAGGTTTCCCAGGCCTTCCGGATCTGATGAAATCCCGCCGTGGCCGCATTGCAGGCGATGGTATCAATCTGGGATTTGCCATCATTGCCTATCCTGGTGGGGCCCTCCATAGCGATGGAGTGCTCCCCGCGCTGGGTGAGGAGCGACATTCACGCGCTTACGGTTTCGACCTCCCCATCTCTGTGGTTGCATCACTTCAGATTGACACCACGTATGTTGGGACGCCGTCGATTTGGGGAATGGCCTCGGTGATGGCGACAAAGGTCTCTTCTTGTAGGCTAGGTGGGAGATATGCACAGATAAAACGGGAGGTCTGATCATCTTCCTCGCAGTGACAGCGACGACTCTCCCAGGGACAATTTCCACGGAGGCGAGGAGTTCCAAGTCCTGGGGAAGGAGCACGGCAACCCCCCCGGCAGAACCTCCGGCTCTGCCGAGGTAGGCCGGGGAGGAGACAAGGTGTCTGGCGGGGAACATGGTGTCCCAGATGTTTCGCTCGTGCGGAGACCAATGCGTCTCTTGCAGGAGGACCACTCTTCCTATCCTTGTGATCTGCGTGATGACCGCCAGTTCGGTCTGATGTTTCTGCGTGAGAGTACTTCGTAGGTGCCGAACGTCCCAGGAGAGTATTTTGGGAGGTTTCGTGCGGCGGTGCCTGGCACGGGGAGCTACAAGCTGCCCTACGCTCATGCCAGTGCCATTGCAGAGTGCCTCCCAAGTGGCGCGGAGGGGCATGGGGGAGTCTTTGTCGAGCCACTAGAAAGCAATGGGCTGCCTGATGACCGGGAGGTGCAGACATCATTGCGCGTTTGCCAAGGCTTTCCTAGCCCTCATCTGGTCTCGAGATCTTGTGGCAAGGATGGTGGCGTGAAGAGGAGGGGAGCCAAGCGCGAGCTGCAGGGGGAGGCCGCGCTGAGTCGCCTGCAACTGACTCGATCATTGATTGGAACGGGGAGGAGATGGTCAGTGCCGTCTCGGGCGTGAGGAAACTATCGGCTGCCAGCTGGTTTGTGATGTCCGCTCGGAACGGGGAGCAGACCAGAACGGTGAAGGGAAGTACCATTCGCACCATCGCCCACAGACGCATACCCTCATCCACGCCCACACCCACACCCACACCTTTACCTGACCCCCCACACACGCTGAAGCCCAAGCCCAAGCCCACGCCCATGCCAACGGGCGTGAGCGTGGGCGTGGGCGTGGGTGTTGGTGTGGGTGTGGGTGTGGGTGTGGGTTTGGGCGTGGGCGTGTGCGTGGGTGTGTGTGGGTCTGGGTGTGGGTCAAGCTAGCCAGCTCGAGCGAGTCAAGCATGGCATGCCCATTCCCACCCGCCCTCCCACAACATAAGAAACAGTGATGGCACAACTGGGGGCTGCGCGGGCATTTCAGTGTCGCAGGTCCCAGAGCGCTGACTTCCAGGTCCCAAAGCGCCCCAGGAACGCCCCAAGAGAGCCGAGACGCCCCCGAGACGATCCGAGGGGCCCTGAGTCGCCGAAAGATCGTTCCAAGACGCCCAAGATGGCCTCCAGACGGCCGAAGACGCCGCCAAGAAACCGCGGGGAGCCTCAGGAGGCCCTCCAAGAGCCTGAAAAAGCAAAAACCTCCCAGGCATTCGTCACCCCAGGGCCTCCTGGAACGCCCCGGCGCCCAATGAATTGGCGAGGTAAAAACGTGCGCCGAGCCAAAGCGGGAGCGCAACTTTGAGAAAATTTCGCTCGGCGCCCAAGCGGGAAGGTCATTTCATTCACTTCGAGCGGGGGAGAGGGGGGTGTGCCGCGCCCAATTCTTGCCATGCACTTTTGCGGGGTGGACGACAAGAACAGCTATGCGGGCAGGGAAAATCAGCATGGCATTGTTTCTGACAAGTAAGGTGGCCCCTCCCGCCTTGGGGTTGCCCCAGAAGTCCGCGCGCACTGTGCGCTGCGCCCCATTCCCGCCACGCATTTCGCATCGTCGAGGACAAGACAGGCCATGATGAAAGGAGAAACGGCATCTCGGTATTGTTTTTTTTTCAATCAGGATGGGAGGGCCCGCAGCCCGCATGGACGTCCGCGCGCGATGTGCGCCGCGTCCCATTCTTGCCACATATTTCGCACCGTCGGCGACAAGGGAGGCCATCTGAGAGGAAAAAACGGAGACTTCGCATTTGTTTTTTACAGTCAGGATGGGCGGGCCCAGATTGACGGCCGCGCGCGCGATATGCGCCGCGTCCCATATGTGCGCCGCGTCCCACTGCTGCCACATATTTCGCACCGTCGGCGACAAGGCAGGCCATGCTGAGAGGAAACAACGAAGACTTCGTATTGATTTTTTACAGTCAGGATGGGCGGGCCCAGATTGACTGCCGCGCGCGATGTGCGCCGCGTCCCATTCCTGCCACGCTTTTCGCATCGTCGACGACAAGAAAGACGATGTTGAGAAGAAAAACGGCCACTTTGTATTGTTTTTATACAGTCTGGATGGGAGGTCCCGGATTGGGCCCCTATCGGCCGGAATACGAGGTAGGTGGGGGTATATTCTAATGAGGAATAAGGATGTGGGCTTTGGCGTGGGCTTGAGCGTGGGCGAGGGCGTGGCGTGGACGTGAGCGCGGGCGTGGGCGTGGCGTGGGACTGGGTGCGGGTGTGGGTGGGGGTGGGTGTGGGAGTGGGTGGGGGCGTGGGTGTGGGTGTGGTTGTGGGTGTGGGTGTGTGCGTGGGCCTGGATGTGAGTTGGTATTGGTTTGAGTGTGGGCGTGGGCGTGGGCGTGGGCGCGGGCGTGGGTGTCGGTGTGTGCGCGCGCGCGCCCCCCCCCTTCCCCCTTCCCCTGATTCCGGCGCTCCGCGAGGGCGGGGTGGATGGAGCGAAAGGAGGGCCGGTCCCTGAATGGGGCGGATTCTCCCCCCTCCAGAGCGCCGGCCGGAGCGGGGGGGGGCGCGGCGGCGGCGGGGGGGCGCGGGGGAGGAGGGCGCTGAGCAGGCGGGGAGGGGTGCGTGAGTGCGCCATCGTTTGTGCGTGGGCGTGTATGGATGTTTGCGTGTGCGTGTGTGTGTGTGTGTGAGTGTGTGTGCGTGCGCTGGTTCGTGCGCGCGCGAATGTGCGTGTGTATTTGTTTGTGTGTTTGTTTGTGTGTGTTTGTGTGTTTGTTCGTGTATGTGTGTGTGTGTGTTTGGTTGTGTGTGTTTGTTTGTTTGTGTGTGCGTGTGTGTGTGTGTGTTTGTGTGTGTATGTTTTCTATGTGTGTGTGTTTGTTTGTGTGTGTTTGTATGGTTGTGTGTGTGTTTATGTGTGTTGTTTGTGTTTATGTGTGTTTGTTTGTGTGTGTGTTTGATTATGTGTGTGTGTCTTTGTTTGTGTGTGTGGGTTAGTTTGTTTGTGTGTGCATGTTTGTGTGTGTGATTGATTGTGTGTGTGTGTGTTTGTTTGGTTGTGTTTGTTTGTGTTTGTGTGTGCTTATGTGTGTATGTTTGTGTGTTTGTGTGTGTTTTATGTGTGTGTGTGTTTGTGTGTGTGTGGTTGAGTGTGTGTGTGCGTGTGTTTGTTTGTGTGTGTTTGTTTGTGATTGTATGTTTTGGTGTGTGTGGTTGTTTGTTTGTGTTTGTTGTGTGTGTGTTTGTGTGTGTTTTCGTTTGTGTGTGTATTTGTTTGTGTGTGTTTGTGTTTGTGTTTGTGTGTGTGTGCGCGGCGCGCGCGCGCCCGCGCGTGCGCGCGCGCGGCGGTGGCGTTGTCCGTGCGCTCTCTCCCCCTCCCCCCCTTGTTACCGACGCTCCGCGAGGGCGGAGTGGCTGGAGTGGGAAGGCCGGCCCCTGAATGTATGACACGGACACAGACGAGCTCATTACATGTGGTTCAGCGGAGGATGCTTCGACATATCGTTGGCTGGACTCGTCTGAAAGACGAGCCTTGGAACGACACAATGCTGAGGATGAGGCTACAAGTGAACGCTGCACTAACCTCATACCCTATAGAGTTCTGGACTACGACGGCAATACAGGCTGGCTCATCAAGCAGGCATGATGGCGGACAGCTGGCCTGCAAGAGTATCGCGTTGGCACCCACCTGCAACAAATCTTCGGCCTGGACGATCACGCAGCCGATACGTGGTGAGATGGGATGCCTACCTGTTCCAGCTAGCGAATGAATACTTTGAAACCGAATGGTTTGAAGCGAAATTGGTCAATGACCTTCTCGAGCACAGAGAAGGCTCCGTGCATGTGTCATTCAGGCTCCAAGAGCGAACCTTAAATTTCAACGCAGTCGCGCCCGACTCTGGGCCGAGCACTGGTTCGATCGGACTGCCTGCCTGCCTGCCTCTCCAGCTCCATTCCTTCTCCTGATAGATAGCTCATCCCTGTCGCACCCCGAAGCCAATTTTTAGGGCGGGCCGGGCGTTTCGCCTGAGACTTCCTCACCACGTATGACTCTGAAGCTTTAAAAATGGCTACAGTTTCACAGATGGAGGGCGGGTGGTTTTCAAAATGTGGCTCTCGTCTCAGCGCCGCGCACATTCAGTTAAAAAATTGCAAGCGCTTCGCGGATTGAGGGCGGGTGATTTTCAAAATATGGCTCTCGCCTCAGCGAGGCGCACACTCGCTTTAAACATTTGCAAGAGCTTCCCGGATTGAGGGCGGGTGGTTTTCGAAATGTGGCTCTCGCCTTAGCGCCCTGCACACTCGCTTTAAAACATTTGCAAGAGCTTCATGGATTCCCATGATCAACGTACCAGAAATTGCGTTTTGGAAAGATTCAGGATTCTGCGGGAGCGACAATCATGTTGACTCACGGTGTTGAAGTCAAAAAAAGCGCTATGGCACGATTCCCGATCGCCAAGACGCAGCAGTCAGGTTGATACCTGGCGTTCAGATCCAGAGAACACTGTTTTGGCATGCTTCAGGATCTTCAGACGGTTGTCTTCCAACGAGGCAGTTCCCTCAATGGAAATGAACCGTTGTGGCCTATTAAGATGGAGCTTGGAGGAAGGGTTAATTCCAACATCGTTGATGATTCTTGGTTTTACTCTGGTCTTTCCTCCACCTCCTCCGCCCTATCCCTATCCTTCTCCGCCAACGAATGGGCGCCGGCGGCAGTTTGGGTAGGCCTGGGCGCCGCCCATCTTGCTCACGATCTGCCAGCCAGACGCGACGCTGACCTATGCGCTATGCGGGGTCGCCCGCCCGCAGCTCGCCCGTTAGCATTGGATCAGGGAACAGGATCGAATCGGAGTGTGCCAACAAGAAGGCGAGATGAGCATACATTCGGATGTGGATCTCACTGGGAGCCAGCGGGCATTCGAGGATGTATCGGGCGCCGCGCCCGCTTCAGAGCGCTCCGAAACGCTCTGCCCCACCACCGCACTTTCGGGCGGCGGCCTGCTGCGATGGCATATGGGCGGGACGACGCCCCATGCGGGCACATCGTGCATCGGAGAAGCGCGAACGCTGGCAAACTCACAACACGATCGACGAAAGCGGCGGCCTCGCGTCGGCAACGGACGTGATCAAGGCGCCCAGGGCGCACCAACATGCGACCGTCGCAAATGATGGAAGAACAGAAGAACGGATAAACAAAAAGGGCGTGCTCGGTACGGAACCAACGCGACCCTCACCACACACACAAACCCACACGCATACATACCTCCGTCAGCAAATCGCACGGGCGAGCGGCTTGGCATCGGGCGAAAAATCGGACCACGTGGAGTGCGCCTGCCAACAAAGGCACGTGTGCGCCGAAGCGAAACATACCGCCCGTACGAGGCGGAGGCAACAAGCATTTTTCCCCCGCCGGGACGTTGCAACAACAGCCCGCGCATTGCATCTTAACCAGCCGCGAGCTCATTCCTATACCGAAGATTGACAAGCCCAAAGGCGATGACAATCTCTCAGCGATGCGCCCTCAGAAGCTGACGGGAACCCTTACGATCGGCACCTGCAGAAGGTGATGCCAATCATAGGGATGGGGATGTGCTTGAGGCTGGTGACGTCTGGGGCGTGCACAGACTGCACTCGAGCGTGTGCCGAGCGCGCGGCAGCCGCCGAAAGTCGCGGACCTCTGCCTAACGGGCGCGCGGGCGCGCACGCCTCTCCTCTGTCACGCTCGAAATGGGGACGGGAAGATCAGGAACGATGCCCAGAAGCTAAGATATGTTTGTGTGAAAGCAGTCGCCTCGCTACCAGAAGGAACGCGTAAACCAAGGAACGAAGGAGCGTTTCTGGCCGCGGTGGGCCAAGGCCATAGACAGGCTTCACGACAGAAGTGTAAAGAACGGCCCGAAAACCCGAGCCCACACCGAGCCCCAATCGGTCCCTATTCCGGCGTCTTGGCTGCACCCTGCCCCCGCAACGTCCGTTGCGGGGGTGAGGGGGGCCCCGTGGCGGGGCAACGGGAGGGGAAGGTCGGGCCCACGTGGAGGGGTAACGGTAACGTTGCGGGCGGGGGCATAGTCTTAGCAATACCGACGGCAGCAGCACAGCTCACAAAAACAGCAGCACCGGCAGCGGCCACGACGACGACGAGGACAACGACGACCGGCGGCGGAGGCGGGACGACGACGACGACGACGACGACGACGACGACGACGACGACGACGACGACGACGACGACGACGACTGGCGTTCGCTCGTTCGCAGCGATGTCCGATGTTGGTCACGCGACGTTCGCCCCCAAATCCCACCAGCCCTTTGGGCGAACGTAGTCGAGCGATATCTTTCTTTCCTCTTCAGAACAACATCGTTCGGGGAGGGGTACCCTCCCCCTCCCCTGCCAGAATCTCTTCGTGAGTTCCACGATGGCTCCAAGAGGTCGTCCGATGCTTCATGATGGCCTCCAAAGCGGCTCAAGATAGCGAAGATGGTAACATATAGCATCCGACATGCAAAGGCCCAACAAGAGCCACAAGACGGCTCCACCTGCTCTCGAGACCCTCTGAAGACGCCTTCCAAAAGGCCAAACTCCTTCAACAACGGTACATTAATGACTGTTGCCTTCTCGCCTTTTCGCTTCCGATGCGCTTGTGAGGCCTCAAGATGGCCCCAAGATTGCCTAAGAGAGGCCCAGGGTCCCAAGGGGCACCCAGACGACCCCCAAGAGCGCCCAAGAGCGGTCCAAGAGCGCTTCAAGAGGACCCCAAGAGGCGATCTTGTGAAGGCCTCAGGTGGGGGGGTGGGCAACTAAGGACCCCCCCTCCGTTGCCGATGCTTCATGATGGCCTCCAATGCGGCTGAAGATAGCCGAAGATGGTAACATATAGCAGCCGACATGCCTCTAAAAGGCCCAACACGGGCCACAAGACGGCTCCAAGTGCTCTCGAAGCCTTCTGAAGACGCCTTCCAAAAGGCCAGACTCCTTTAAAACGCGGTACATTAATGACTGTTGCCTTCTCGCCTTTTCGCTTCCGATGCGCTTGTGAGGCCTCAAGATGGCCCCACAAGATTGCCTAAGAGAGGCCCAGGGTCCCAAGAGGCCCCCAGACGACCCCCAAGAGCGGCCAAGAGCGCTCCAAGAGGACCCCAAGAGGCGATCGCGTGAAGGCCTCAGATGGGGGGTGGGCAACTAAGGACTCCCCCTCCGTTGATCGATGGCCTCCAAGATTGCCCCAAGAGGCCTTCCAGGGCGCTCAAGGCCCAAAGAGAGCCCAAAGAGGGCCCAAAGACGGCCAAAAGCACAAGAGCGTCCCACAAGGGCCCCACGAGGCGATTTGCCTCCTCCTCCTCCTCCTCCTCCTCCTCCTCCTCCTCTTCCTCCTCCTCCCCCTCCTTTTCCTCAGATAAAACTCCTCCCTGTCGAATCCCGAAACCGGTCGAAAAGGGCGGGCCAGGTGTTTCGCCTGAGACTTCATCACCGGTTATGATGCTCAAACTTAAAACTTGCAACAATCTTATGGACGGAGGCCCGGTCGTTTTCAACTCTCGCCTTAGCGCCGCGCGCAGTCGTCTGTAAAACTCTGTAAGAGTTTCACGTATAGAGGGCAGGTTGTTTTCAAAAAGGTGGCTATCGCCTCGCCTCGCACGCGGAATCCAAAGTTGAAGCTGAAGCTCAAGCTTCAACCTTTCGTTTTGATGCTTGGCGTCCCGCCGTGCGCTACAACGGCTGAGAACTTCATCGGCTGACCCCCGATAGCGCTGAACCCTTGTGCAAATACCTGCTAGGACGAAGCCAGGACGAGGATGGATCCGGGTGAGGATAAGTCGAGGATCTCCAAGATCCGGCGGCTCAGGAGGATGCCTCGGGCGCCGCGGCCTCCTCAAAGCCTCCCGGAACGCTCTGCAGCGCGTTCTGGAACGCCCCGGAACGGATCGATCCTCGTCCTGGCCCCGTCCGACCCGCGCAACCGACCCAATGCTTCGCTCGCGTGCCCGGCGGCGCCTCGGTGTAGTGGAGATAGCGAGGCTCCGGGCCCAGCAGTCTGTAGACGGGCCTGGGGCGGCCGAGCGGACCCGGCCCGGCAGGGTCGGAGGCGGCCCCCGGCGGCCGTGCGGAGCAGCGGAGGCGAAGGCTCAGGGGGGGCGTCGAGTGCTGGCGCAGGGTCGGGCGTGGCCAAGCCGGCTGCACGCACGAGCGGCCACAGGCAGGAGCGAGCCCTGGTGCGTGGCTCCTGGGGAGCGCGAGGGGGCTCAAGCGCGCAGGCCGCTGCTGCCGCATCGTACTCGGTGATCGGGGGCCCCAATGGGCCCGCACCCAAGGCCACTCCGGCAAAGGGTCAATCTCACGTGCAGTCGACCAAAAGGGCCCAAACATGTCCACGCGGCCAGTGCTGACCCCCTGAACCAACAGCAAATGTGACGCCTCAATTTGGCTTCCGCCAGCGGACCCGCCGCCGTCTTAGGACGTAGCCAGGACGAGGATAAAATCGGGTGAGGATAAATCGGGATCTCTGAGATCCCGCGGCTCTGGAGGAAATCTCGGGCGCCGCGGCCTCCTCAGAGCGTTCCGGAACGCTCTGGAACGGATTCATCCTCGTCCTGGCCCCTCCCGAATCTACCCCTCTTCGCGGCCACGGGCGGGTCTCTATGGGCACTGACCGGCAAGCTGGCTCAGCGCAAGTCGCACGACATCATTAGCCCACGCCCCGTGACACTGCTGGCTGGCTAAGCGGAGCCCAACGGTTCCTCCGTCTTCACGTTCCAACCCCTCCTCTCCCGCTCACACTCCTCATCCCTCCTCATTACCGCCATCCTTTTCCTCCTCCTCCTCCTCCTCCTCCTCCTCCTCCTCCTCCTCTGCTTCCAACCATGTCGCGGCTAGAAGTCCTAGGTGGCGGGTTCCCCCCAATGAGAGCGTCAACATGGTCGTCATCGCCGCCCCTTCTCACTCCGCCTTCAGCCCTTAGGATGACCTCCCCCATCCCTTTCCCTTATGAACTACGCTACCGAGGAACCCCACATACTTAATTCAAATCTTATGTGTTTGCTTATGTGTATATATATATATGCACAATCCTGCGTTCTGAGCCCTCGTCGCGAATGTTCCCTATGGGTCATCCAACGCCAAATTTTGGGCGGCATTGCTGCCGCGCGTAGGCCGGGCGGTTGTTGCCCGCAAGTTGGAGCACAGACCAACTTGCGTAAATGCGCAGTCGTGCCGCGCCGGCTTGAGCCGCGATGTTTACGGATCAGGGTAAGACGCAAGCTCTCACGCGCAATGCGGTGGATAATCACTGCACCAAGAGATCACCCCCTGCGCTGGCCCTATAGTCCCGGGAGAGTGCCACGCCTGCTAAGCTTTGCGACAGTGTCGTGGGTGGCGGCCGCGCTCAGAGACCCCCTGTGGTGTCGAGAAAGTGCCACGGCTGCAAGGCTTTGCGCCAGTGTCGTGGATAGCGGCCGAGCTGAGAGACCACCCCCTGCCCACCCCCTTTGGTGTCGAGAAAGTGCCACGCCTGCTAGGCTTTGCGCCAGTGTCGTGGATGGCGGCCGAGCTGAGAGACCACCCCCTGCGCACCCCCTGTGGTGTCGAGAAAGTGCCACGCCTGCTAGGTTTTGCGCCAGTGTCGTGGATAGCGGCCGAGCTGAGAGACCACCCCCTGCGCACCCCCTGTGGTGTCGAGAAAGTGCCACGCCTGCTAGGCTTTGCGCCAGTGTCGTGGATAGCGGCCGAGCTGAGAGACCACCCCCTGCGCACCCCCTGTGGTGTCGAGAAAGTGCCACGCCTGCTAGGCTTTGCGCCAGTGTCGTGGATAGCGGCCGAGCTGAGAGACCACCCCCTGCGCACCCCCTGTGGTGTCGAGAAAGTGCCACGCCTGCTAGGCTTTGCGCCAGTGTCGTGGATAGCGGCCGAGCTGAGAGACCACCCCCTGCGCACCCCCTGTGGTGTCGAGAAAGTGCCACGCCTGCTAGTTTGCGCCGTGGATAGCGGCCGAGCTGAGAGACCACCCCCTGCGCACCCCCTGTGGTGTCGAGAAAGTGCCACGCCTGCTAGGCTTTGCGCCAGTGTCGTGGATAGCGGCCGAGCTGAGAGACCACCCCCTGCGCACCCCCTGTGGTGTCGAGAAAGTGCCACGCCTGCTAGGCTTTGCGCCAGTGTCGTGGATAGCGGCCGAGCTGAGAGACCACCCCCTGCGCACCCCCTGTGGTGTCGAGAAAGTGCCACGCCTACTAGGCTTTGCGACAGTGTCGTGGATAGCGACCGAGCTGAGAGACCACCCCCTGCGCACCCCCTGTGGTGTCGAGAAAGTGCCACGCTTGCTAGGCTTTGCGCCAGTGTCGTGGATAGCCGCCGAGCTGAGAGACCACCCCCTGCGCACCCCCTGTGGTGTCGAGAAAGGGCCACGCCTGCTAGGCTTTGCGCCAGTATCGTGGATAGCGGCCGAGATGAGAGACCACCCCCTACGCACCACCTGTGGTGTCGAGAAAGTGCCACGCCTGCTAGCCTTTGCGCCAGTGTCGTGGATAGGGGCCGCGGTGAGAGACCACCCCCTGCGCACCCCCTGTGGTGTCGAGAAAGTGCCACGCCTGCTGGGCTTTGCGTCAGTGTCGTGGATAGCGGCCGAGCTGAGAGACCACCCCCTGCGCACCCCCTGTGGTGTCGAGACCACGCCTGCTAGCCTTTGCGCCAGTGTCGTGGATAGCGGCCGAGCTGAGAGACCACCCCCTGCGCACCCCCTGTGGTGTCGAGAAAGTGCCACGCCTGCTAAGCTTTGCGCCAATGTCGTGGATAGCGGCCGAGCTGAGAGACCACCCCCTGCCCACCCCATTTGGTGTCGAGAGAGTGCCACGCCTGCTCGGCTTTGCGCCAGTGCCGTGGATAGCGGCCGAGCTGAGAGACCAGCCCCTGCGCACCCCCTGTGGTGTCGAGAAAGTGCCACGAGCTGTGCTGTGCTGTGCTGAGTTGGGCCGTGCTGGGCTGTGCTGAGCTGAGCCGAGCTGTGCTGAGCTGAGCTGTGCTGAGGTGAGTTGAGCTGAGCAGTGGTGTGACGAGGGGGGAAGAGTGAAGTGTGTGTGTGTGTGTGTGAGTGAGGGGAGGAAGAAACAGACAGGAGGGGAGGTGTGAGGAGACGCGGGTGCGGCGCGGCAAGGCAGAAAACAAGAACCACACGAAACATGTGGGGCATAACTCCTCTCTGTCGCACCCCGAGGCGTGTGGGTAGGGCGGGCCAGGCGTTTCGCCTTAGATTTTGGCACGATGTAAGTGCCTGAGAGTAAAAGTTTGCAACAGCTTCACGGATGGAAGGCGGGTCATTTTCAAACTGTGGCTCTACTCTTAACGCCGCGCACATTCGTCAAACAGTTGTACGGAATTTCACTGATGGAGGTCGGTACGTTTTCCCGAGGACGGCACTTCTATCGCTTACGAATTGCTACAGACTCGCGCTGGGCAACTTGCTTGGGCATCGTTTCTAAATGGGCTGGTGGGGTTACGCGAAGCGTCTAGAATGAAGGAGGGAGCCCTGCAGTGCTGAAGTTTTCCAAATGTGCTGAAGGCCGCGGTCCCTTCTATCCAACTGTTTGCGCGTGGCCAACTACCTTGTGCGCGGCAAGAACATACGGGATCACATTGCCAAAGATCTATCTACCAAAGACCCCGTGACTGGATTGGACAGATTAGGCGGCTTCCCGTGTCACAAGTGGGGCGTCGCCCAGTGTAGTGTGAGCCGCAGATCTATACACAAAAGTATGCAGGCCATTGTGGCCGAAACATAAAATCATCTGGGATTATTGGCTGCCCCCCTCTCGTTTTCCCGTTCCCTGGGGGCCCGAATTCCCTCTTGAGCCCACCTCTGGGGCCCATGCGCTCGTCAACCCTTCCTCTGGAGCCTTCGGAACCGCCATACAGTCCCCAAACGGCCCCAGAGGGGCCGCCAAACATAGCGCCGAGATTTCAAAAACGTCGACACTGCCCAAAACAGCGCCACGACGGTCCAAGATGGTTCCGAGACTGCCCAAGAAGCCCCCAAGACGGGCCAAGAGGGCTCCCAGAGGACCGCCGAAAGAGCCCCCAAAAAAACAGGCAAACATCGTGCCATATGATAATATGCTCGCCTTCTTCGTCGTCACGGCATCCAAGACGGCCCACGGGGTCCGCAAGATCGTCCCATGACAACTCATGAAGCCCCGAAGAAGGCTTCAAGACGGGCAAAGAAGATCCCAAGATGGCCAAGGGGCCGTCAAGACAACGCAGGAGATGCCCAAGTGGGCTTTACGAGGGCGCCCAGGCGGGAGGCAACACGAACTTCAGCTCTGCCGCGAGCTGTTCCGCCTCAACCCTGACGTCCATAATCAATCCAGAAAACCCAAAAGTGACGACGGTTACAAGGTTCGGATGACCCGCTTGGATTACCAACATGGAATGCCGACCCCGTAGGGAAGGGGCTCCCGCCTGAGACTTCCTTTCAATTCACTCATAACCGAAGCTCCAGCTCGAGACTTACTCCATACTCAAACCAAAGAAGCCCCACAACGACGACGCTTACAAGGTTCCGATGACCTGCTCGGAATACCAACATTAAATGCAGACGCCATATGCAAGGGGCTCCCGCCTGAGACTTCCTCGCGACTTACCAACAAACGAAACTTACGCTCGATACGCTGACCATACCCAGGCCAACAGAACCCAAACGTGACTACAGGAACAAAGCTCCGATGACCCGCTCGGATTGCCAAATAGAACTGCGGAACCCATGGGGAGGGAATTCCCGCCTGAGGCTTCCTCGCGACCCACTTACAGACGAAACACCCGCTCGAGACCCTTTCAGCATTCATGCTAGAAGAAACACAGAGTGACGACAAGTACACGATTCGGATGGCCCGCTCGGATTACCAACATGAAATGCGGACACCATATGGAGGCTGTTCCCGCCTGAGACTGTCTCGCGGTTCACTCACAAACGAAGTTTCCGCTCGAGACGCTCTCCATACCCAGGCCAGCAGAAGTCAACGAGGACTACAATTACAAGACTCCGATGGCCCGCTCGGGTTACCAACGTGAACTACGGGCCCCATAGGGAGGGGACTCCCATTCGAGACTTCCTCGCAATTCAATCACAGACGAAACTCCCACTCGAGACTCCCCCCGCAATCAGACCAAAACACATAGAAATGACGCCACTTGCAAGGTTCCGATGACCCGCTCAAGTCACCAACCAGAAATGTGGACCCCATATGCAGGAGCCCCCCGCCCGAACATTCCCCGCAAGTCACTCACAAACGAAGCTTCCGCTCGAGACGCTCTCCATACCCAGGCCAGAAACAAAGATTCAGAGAATGACGAGAGACGCTTTCCACACCCAAAAGAGTGGCGAACACTTGACGGTTCCGATAATCCGCTCGGGTTGCCACCATGGAATGCAAGTCCTATAGGTGGGGGGGCTCCCGCTCGAGACCGCCTCGTAATTCAATCACATACGAGGCCCCTCTTGGCCGATTGCCATGATTGGGTAGTGACTGTGGTGACGATGGTGGTGTGCGCGGGCGATGCTGACGACGATGGTGCTGATGCCCGATAACCATGGCGGGATCATGACATGGGAATGGGTGACTGATTGGAGAGCATAAAGAAGTGATGGAGTGAAAGAATGGGAGGTGATGGGTAAGGATGTAGCGGGATGGCAGGTGATGATGACGATGATGATGATGATGGTTTATGTTGATGACGATGCTGCTGATGATGCTGTGTGTGTGAGGAAGAGGGCAACGGCTGAGCGGGAACATTGCGAGGGGTGTCCAAGCACCACAGGCAATACACTTACTACGATGTGAAATTGCACTGAAATTCGCGGAAGGAGGGCGGTACGTGTTCAAGAGGTGGCTCTCGTCGTAGCGCTGCGCACATTCGCCCAACACATGTACAATGGTTCCGCGGATGAAGGCGGTACGTTTTCAAACTGTAGCTCTCGCCTGAGCGCCGCGCGCATGCGTCCTGACAAGCTCCAGGGGATGCACGGGGTGGAGGGCGGTACGTCCTCAAACTGTGTCTCTCGCCTGGGCACCGCGCACATTCGTTTAAAAATGTTGCAAGAGGCCCGCGGACGAACGACGGAATCGTTGTCTGAATGTAGCTCTCACATTAGCGCCGCGCACATTCGTCTTAAAAGTTTGCAGGCGTGTCACGGGTGAAAGGCGGGTGTTTTTTTAATGTGGCTCTCGCCTTAGCGTCGCGCACATATGTCTTAAGAGTTTGCTTCAAAGCTCCACAGATGGAGGGCGGGTAGTTTTCAAAATGTGGCTCTAGCCGAAACGACACGAACTGTTGTCTTAAGTTTGCGGGCTTTCACGGGTGGAGCGCGGGTGGTTTTCAAACTGTGGCTCTCGCCTCAGCGCCGCGCATATTCGTCGTAAGAGTTTGCTGTAGAACTCCGCAGATGGAGGGCGGGTCGTTTTCAACATCTGGTTCGTGCCGCGGCGCCGCGCACATTCGTCTAAAAAATTCCAGCAACTTCACGAATGGAGGGCGGGTCGCTTGCAGAAATGTGGCCTTCGCTTGAGCGCCGCGCGCACCCAATGTAAGAATTCACATAACTCAGACGGGTGATTGTGTTTGGCCGTCCCAAGAATGGTGTTCCGACACGGTTCAGGTTTGTTGGGGCACAACAGTCACGTTGATTGGCCGTGCTGGAGTCCCAGGACCACTGTTCTGGCACGGTTCAGGATAGTCAGTGCAAAGCAATCAATTTCATCCGCGACGTTGAAGTTCAAGAACCTGTGGGTTGGCACGATTGGGGATCCTCAGATGGTTCTCTTTCAACGTAACACGTCTAAAAGTGAAAACAACTGTTTTTTTTTTGCGGACCCGAAGAAAAGGGCGAGTGTCCAGCGTCCGAGATCAGATGCACAACACTGCGGCCTCAGAGGAAGGAGGGTGAGCATTCTAGCAGAGAGGCAGAGAGAGGGGACGCAGAGGAAGATCGGAGTGGACAAGCGACGGACCCGCAGCCGAGCAGCCGCATCGCGCAGGCGTCCCAAGACGCGCACAGGAACTTGCGGCGGATGGGGGGGGTGCAACCAGCCTCGAGCTGATCCCTAACCGCCAACTTGACTGACAAGCTAGCAGAGAGAGGCCCCCCGGGCGGTTCCCGAGCCCTCGCCGGCCCACACCGGGAAGAGGGCCGGAAGCGCCAGAGGGCTGCCTGCCAGCGCCTCCGCTCGAAAAGCACAGCGCGACCAGCGGAAGCTCTGGTGAATACCCATGCAGCCTGTAAAAGCAGCAGAGGTCCTCGCCTCGACGCAGCCCACTTCGTGACAACAGCAGGTGGTATCTTCGCTGTGGGAGATGCACGGCACGCGGCAGCGCCACATTGCACAGTGTCTTCTGCACCAGTAGCCGTATGCAGGCGACAGCGTCAGGATTCGGAATCAAAACGATGCAATCAAAAAGTTGTCTGCTTGGATTACCGAAATCACGACTTCATTCGTACTACCACTACAACTACAACTACTACTACCACTACTACTACTACTACTACTACTACTACTACTACTACTACTACTACTACTACTACTACTACTACTACTACCACTACTACGGCGACGACGACGACGACCACTACTACTACTACTACTACTACTACTACTACTACTTCGACAAAGTACAGCCCGATTTAATCAGGCAAAAAACTGGTGGTGCCTTCTCAGGAAAGCCGAAGAGTCTGTCCACGCCGCGACGCCACGACCACATCAGGTAGGAAACAGCTCCTGGCCTTCGCAGGACAGTGTGAACGTGGTCTTCGCAGGTAGGCGTAGGTCACGCATCACTTGCCCTCGTCGGCGCCAACAGTGCCGCCAACGAACGCGCTCCGGACGAGAGACGCAGACGCCGCAGTGGAATCAACCACCTTCATCTTGTACACGCTCGCCTTGTCCGCCGCCATGCCCCTGACGTCGCTGATCGTGCCCGCCGCAGCGCTGAAGCCCTCGGCGATGCTGTCCTTCTTCTGGTGAATCTTGTACCCGGCCGCCCCTCCTCCGACCAGACCTGCCGTGCCCCCAGTAATGGCGCCAGCACACAGGCCCGCAGCGCTGCCGAAAGCAGCGCCCACTGGGATGCTGAGGCCGAACGTGAACAACGAGAACGGCACGCCGCAGGCGGCACCGAGCGTGCCTCCAGCAACCAGCCCGGCGGCACCACCGCCTGCGCCCATGACCGTGGCGCCACCCACGGCGGACACGGCAGTGACCCGCGTGCTGGGGTCGACGGCGACGCGCTTGGTCCCCGCCCGCAGCGCGAGGTACTTCACGTGGGCTGTGCCGAACGCGTCTGCCGCCTTGAGCTTGGCATGCTCCTTGACCTGGAGGACGGTCGAGCTCAAGCTCGTCAGGACGTCACAGAGCTTCGCTTTGATGACGAGGACCCTCCCGTCAAATACGGTCTTCATGTAGACATAACCTCCCTTGATCTGCACGAGGATAGCGCGCGGACGCTGCATGGCTTTATCCTTGCACTGCATGGCGATGTCCTTGACGGCGAACGATTTTACCTTCACCACCACGGCGATGTCGCAAGCCTTGGTGTAGAGGAGGGTTTTTTGCTCCAGGGCCTTGGCGACGATTGGCGACAGGTGGCTGGAGACGTGGGTCATGACAGCCTCGTGCATAGTCGACAGCCTGGCTGCCAAAGGCCCAGAGTAACCGCGGACCAAGTCCGAGACAGCCGCGCACCTGGTCAGCACCACCCTCTTCCCCAGCGCGGCCGTGTCCCCTGCGCCCACCCTTATCCTGAGGACGATATCGCCGACCCTGGTCTCCGCGTAGTGGGCCCCGTCCCTGGTCTTCTGGGCAAGCAAGAGCGTAGCGTCCCTCGCTTTGATGCAGTAAGGCGTTTCCCTCGCCGCGCCCGCCTTGTAGAGCTCCAGGCCCCTGGACCTCACGGGCGCCACCACGGCCTCCACGAGCCCACACGCCGCTCTGTGCCTGACGCTGGCGAACTCGCAGGCCGCACCGTAGACGGCGAGGGCCCGTGCGGCGCAGTCGCCCTTCAGCTGCAGGGCCCGGGACTTCACGGCAACCGCCCTCGTCCCCACCGCGGTGCGGACGCTGAGGACGCCTTCGGAGACGCTCGCGCAGACGGGCGTCATGTACACCACCACGGGCTGGCCCGCTGCCTGCAGCTTGTGCACCACGGGCCCGGCACGCGCTTCGATGGCGTCGCGAACCTTCGCAGAAGCCTCGACGACCCACACCCTGACGGGCTCGTAGACGCTCTTGGCTTCTGCCTCGACGAAGAGCAACAAGCTGCCGATGCGGCCCACGACGGCGCCGCGCTTGCCAGCAGTCCGCCCCAAGGGCCCCTTCTCGGCCGCGGCGGAAGCTGCGGCGGCCTGGCCCAGGGTAGTCAACGCGCTGTGGTGTACGTCGGCGGCGGTCAGGCCAGCAGACAGTGGGTGCTCAGAGCCAGAGTCGGATGGCGTGTCGCTCCACTTGAACTTCTGCACGCCGCCAGCCATCACCATGCCCTCCATGAAGGGAAAAAGGCTGGGGACTTGCCCAGGATCCCGACGTCGTGGCACAAGCTTGTTCACGAGGGCCCCGAGGGCGCAGGTGCTCCGGGCGCTGCACAGCCCTTGAGCCAAAATGGCTACGGATAAAAAAGTGAAAACAACTTGTTGTAAGAACTTGTGGAGAGGGAACGTGGAGGGAGGGTCGATGGCAACATTGTTGGTGCTTCTTGAGATTGCATTGATCCTCATCCTCCTCCCATTCATCATCATCATTATCATCATCATCATCATCATCATCATCATCATCATCATCATCAGCATCATCATCATCATCATCATCATCATCATCATCATCATCATCATCACCATCATCATCATCACCATCACCATCACCATCACCATCATCATCATCATCATCATCATCATCAGCATCATCATCAGCATCATCATCAGCATCATAACCATCATAATCATCATAATCATCATCAGCATCACCATTGTCCCCCATATTAGTGAATCATCAGCATCACCATTGTCCCCCATATTAGTGATCCTCTTCTGTGTCGTCGCTCTCGTCCTCACCACTACATCCAATCCAGAAGAATACTGCTGTACTTTTTCGATTGGTGCGGAGATCGTTCAATTCATGCGGCTAGTGCGCCTCGGGCGAAAGGAAAGGCCGGCTACTGGACCCACTGGGGCCACAGAAACTGAAAAAGAACGGGTCCTTGGTTCGAAGACCGAGGTTGACATCAGCTCTAAGCGCCCAAGGGGCTCCTTGAATGAGCCCCGAGAAAAGCCCGACGGCACCCTGGCCCTCCTCCAATCCTCGACTGCCCTCCCCGCCTTCCCTCGCCTGCCCCCCCCCCCCCCTGCAACTTGCTGGGGCGTCTGCGAGCCCGCCTGACATGGGGCCCCGCGAAGGCTCGCCAACGTGACGTAGTTGTTTTGGCGCCGCGGGGGTGGGGTAGAACTAGGCCACCAACAAAAACGTGACTCTATACCCCACCTACGAGTATGCCCAACCCGCGGAAGGATGATTGCGAAGGCAGCGCAGGCGCTGGAGGTCCGACATGCACTGCTCCGCCTGGGGCGCCCAGGAACTCCAAATGTTTCAGGACAGGCTGGGGAGAACACACAAGTGGTCCTCGTTCGTTTTGCGCGATGCACTTTGTCACGAGACGCGCGGGGGAACATAAGTGCACGTCGCTCTGCAAAGGCACAGGGAACCGAAATACGACCTGCACAATCAAATCCACCCCGAACATGTACACGCCCAGGAGTGGGCGCGGTAATGCGTCAAGCCAAGGGCATCGGAGCCGCGCCGCGTGCGGCAGCGTCGAGGCGCGAGAGAGAGATGCAAGGCGCCTCAAATTGCTGACGCCAATCCAAACGTAGGTGCCGTTTGTCATGGCGTCCTCGCATATGGCATCAGAACACACAAGAGGAAGACGAGACGTGACAATCAGATAGACCGACAGGCAGCCAGGCACAGCAGCCTCGATGTCCACCACTCCTAAACACAAACACGGAATACACATTGCGCGCGTGGACACTGTCACTGGCAAGCTCCGCCGTACCACTCGCCGTGAAAGCTATGCACGCAGGGAGCAAGGGCCTGCCGGCGTGACGGCAGATTCAGTCGGATATACCATCAGATGAGGAAGGCGAGAGGAACGGAGAATGAAACGGCTGACGTGCCAGAACAGAAGCGCTGAAGGATCGGAAGGGTACCATACCCTATCCCTGCAAGCTGCGTGCGCCATGCGCCCGAGCATCTCAAGCTCCCCCTCTCGCGCCACCCTTGCCTATCCAATCTTCCACCTGATGTCCAGAGGGTCTCAGACCATTGGGCAAGGAACACTTCTAGCAATTCCCGATCACCCTCTCAAGTCGGGCCCCGGACATGTCGTGGGTGCGCTCTGGCTAGAAGTTCGACGCGCAGATCCAGCCCAACAAATGTCCAGCAACCTCGAGCCTCGATCCCTCCTCCTCCTCCTCCTCCTCCTCCTCCTCCTCCTCCTCCTCCTCCTCCTCATGATCATCGCCATCCCTTACCTCCCCTTCCTCCCTCCATACTTGCCCATTATGAATACTACTGTCCCCGCTGCCCCGACTACGTCCTGGAAATGTCCCGCGCTGTCTGTTCACGTTGTTTTTTCTTTCTCACACCGTATTTCAAAGTTTGACGAGTTGTTCCCCGAACAGTGCTTGCACTTGGGAGTTCTCACTTTCTGTTCTTGATTCGTTGGCTGTCGACTTCAGGTTTTCGCCTGGTGCCTGCCCATGGGTGCCTCGTGGGCGCCCTCCGTTTGGGGGGGCTCTGCCGAGGTCTCGCCTGGTGCCCGCCCGTAGACGCCTCGTGGGTGCCGTTCGCTGGGGAGGCATGCCGAGGCTACGCCGAGGCTTCGCCCGGTGCACGCCCGTGGGCGCGCCCCGCGCTGGGGGGACAGGCCACGGCTTCGCATGGTGCCCACCCGTGGGCCCCTCGTGGGCGCACCGCCCTGGCGGGGCGTGCCGAGGCTTCGCCCGGGTGTCCACCCGTGGGCGTTTCGCGGGCGCCCTGGGCCGGTGGGGCTGCGCGGGCCGAGCCTTCGCACGGTGCCCACCTGCGGGCGCCTCACGCTGGAAGGTACACCGGAACTTCGCCTGGTGCCCGCCCGTGGGCGCGCCCCGCGCTGGAGGGAAATGACGAAGTTTGCCTGGTGCCCGCCCGCCCGTGGGCGCGTTCGTGGGAGCCCCGGCAGTTTGCACTACGCCACATTGCACATCACACAGCCTGAACCACGTTGCACCACGTAGCTTGCGCCACATAGCCTGCTCCACATAGCTTGCACCGCATACGTATGTTTGTTGCTAAAGAACAGTAAACTCTATCACCCCTCCCCCCTGGACCTGCCCGACCGCCCTAGGACACTGCAGATCGTATACGGTGTTGCTTCTTCGTCTTCTTCCAAAACGCACACCATCCCAGTCAAACCTGTATCGACCCCCGATCCCTGCGCGCGCAGTCGTGTATCTCAATGTGTTTCACTCGCCCGTTGCAAAAACAACTGCCCGAAGCCCACAAACGCGCGAATTCATACCAACACACAACACACACACACACACATCAGTTGCGCAAGCATCTCGGCATAGCAGAATCAAGCCTAACAGGCTTCCACTCTGTCAGTGTAATGCTCAGAATATGAATCAGGGAAACAACAAACATAACAGCACCGCACCACTACCATGATACCATGTCCGTGCATCATGACACAACTTGGTAGTTCACGCGCCCATCGTGATCACGTGGGGAACAACAGCTTAGCTCAAACTGGGACGTCTCCTAAACGGTGCTTACACGTGAGGTTTGACGTGTTCGCCGGGGTTTCGCCACGTTGGCGCCCTTGCCCGCTCGTGGGCGCCCCGTGCGCTGGGTGGGGATCCCGAAGGCTCTTCACATTAGCGCCCGTGCCCGCTCGAGTGCGCCTCGTGGTCCCTCCACCTCCATCCACCTCCTCCTCCTCCTCCCTCAGCATTCCCCCCTGTCGTGTGGGTCGGCGCTACAGCGTACGTGCGCATCTCACAGTGCACAGCAGAATGGTCGATTGAATCAGTCCATTTGGTTTTCGGAAGGCGAATTCAGCTGGAGCCTCCTGGACGCAGATGGGAGGAGATAGGATGATGCGGGAGGACTCGAGAGGATTCGTAGATTCTAACGGCGCTCCTTTTTCCATACGGATTCCTTCCCAATTCCTATTAATGAAAAAAATGGTTTCCGTGGAATCCTCAGGCACTCAATTTTGCAACAAGGATTTCTTCTAAATTTCTATATGCCACGTGGTGCTATGTTGCACACGGTTGCTGTGGTACACACAAGCGCCGTGGTGTACACAGGCGCTGTAGTGCAAGCAAGCATTGTGGTGTACACTGGTGCTGTGTGGCACACGGCTGGTGCAGTGTACGCAGGCGCTGTGGTGTACACAAGCGCGGTGGTGCCCGCAAACAATGTGGCACACACTGGAGCTGTGTTGCACGCGGTTGCTGTGGTATACATTGGCGGCGTGGTGCACACAGGCACTGTGGTGCACGCAGTCACTGTGGTGTAGACAAGCGCTGTGATGCAGATCGCCACCTACATGCTGCTGCTACCTGGCCTCGTTCATTCCTATGCATTCCCAGACGCCGCCAACGCGAAATGTGACGTCATCGCACCCCCCCAGATGACGGCTGTCATCGGCCCAGAATGACAAAACATGTTTCAGCCGCGACCGCGCGCACGACGACGATGAGCGACGAGCGACGAGCGACGAGCGACGACGACAACGACAACGACAACGACGACGACGACGACGACGACGACGACGACGACGACTGCAGACCAGACCCCTATGCGGATTCCTATGCGGGTGCCTAAGCGGGTCCCGATGCGCACGGCGGCAGTGCCCAGGGCGCACTGGGGGGGGGGCGTTACATGGTAGAGGGGAGGCGGGGGCCATGACGCCCGGTCTGCCCCGTTTTTTCGATCCTAAGGGTTCGTAAGGGGCCCGGACCCGTGTCGCGTCGGGCATCTGGCGCATCTCCCCGCATTGCATTTTGGGGTTCAAGAGGGAGAATGAGAACACGGTCCACGTCGGGTCCGACCCCGACTCCCGACTCCCGGGCGCCCGACTACGGTTGGGCAAGCGTCATGTTCTCTTAACATTGCAATTGATGCACATGCATGATAAGGTGGAGGGGAGGGGGCAACACCAGAACCTTCACCCAACCCACACCCCTACGACTGACAGTGGGAAATCTACTAGACAGGCAGGGGAGGGATATTTTGGGCAGAATTCAATCATGGTTGTGTTTGTGCTTGTGATGTTGCCTTTACACACACGGGTACATAGACATGACCGGGTGCAGATTTCAACCTTACTCTGGATATGCATTGTCTTATGCTTGGTTCCTGGGGTAGGGGCTACAAGTAGCTCGATGGGCGAGCCACTTCAATACTTGCAGGGTCTCAATGGTTATTATTTGGATCACATGTGTCATCAATTGGTTTACGACCGGATGCAGCTTCCAACCGTACTCTGGATATGCATTGTCTTATGCTTGGTTCCTGGGGTAGGGGCTACAAGTAGCTCGATGGGCGAGCCACTTCAATACTTGCAGGGTCTTTCAATACTTTGCCCTTGGTTTCACTACTACCGATTCTGGGTGATTACAATTCTTCTGGTGGTGTGTGTGCGGGTGGCCCTTGGGAGTGGAAGGGCCCGACCTGCGCCACACGGCCCTTGGGACACGAGCTTCCAAACCCGGGCCCTCCGAACCCCGAAGGGGTTCCGGAGGGAGGCGAGGAAGACTCGGAAGGCTCGGAAGAGGGGGGCTCGCAAGCGGCAGCCGTACGACGATGCACGAGCGGCCCGACGAGCAATCCAACGACTACGAGCAGTCCCACGAGCAATCCTACGAGCAGTCCTGCGGCTGTGGAGTGCGACCCAGCACAGCACAAGCAGTCCCACGACGACACAGCACAGCACAAGCAGTCCCACGACGACGCAGCACAGCACAAGCAGTCCCACTACGACGCAGCACAGCACAAGCAGTCCCACGACAACGCAGCACAGCACAAGCAGTCCCACGACAACGCAGCACAGCACAAGCAGTCCCACGACAACACAGCACAGCACAAGCAGTCCCACGACGACACAGCACAGCACAAGCAGTCCCACGACGACACAGCACGACACTGCACAGCACAAGCAGACCCACGACGACACAGCACAAAACAAGCAGTCCCACGACGACGCAGTGCAGCACAAGCAGTCCCACGACGACTCAGCACAGCACAAGCAGACCCGCGACGACGCAGCACAGCAGAAGCAGTCCCACGACGACACAGCACAGCCACTCATCATGGATGCTGCCGACGGTTCGGGAGGGATTCAGACGGACACCCAGCCGTTGCAAGTGGATGAGGATGGTGGTGCGGCCCACGATATATGGGAAGTAATACATATACTTGTTGGTTTTATTGCCAAGGCCATCGCTGATCTATCGATGATGCATGCTTCAGTTCTTGGTAATCATATCCGTATATTGACAATGGTTTATAACCGTATTCAATGGTTATTATTTGGATCGCATGTGTCAACAATTGGATTCTGTTGTACTTCAGTTCTTCTTTGGGCTGGTGTCTTCTATTCTCCAGGTGCACAGTCTACATATATGTGGGATTACATTACATATTTACGTAATTGCATGTGTTGCGTGCACAGCACAAGCAGTCCCACGACGACGCAGCACAGCACAAGCAGTCCCACTACGACGCAGCACAGCACAAGCAGTCCCACGACAACGCAGCACAAGCAGACCCACGACGACACAGCACAACACAAGCAGTCCCACGACGACGCAGTGCAGCACAAGCAGTCCCACGACGACGCAGCACAGCACAAGCATACCCACGACGACGCAGCACAGCACAAGCAGTCCCACGACGACACAGCACAGCCACTCATCATAGATGCTGCCGACGGTTCGGGAGGGATTCAGACGGACACCCAGCCGTTGCAAGTGGATGAGGATGGTGGTGCGGCCCACGATATATGGGAAGTAATACATATATTTGTTGGTTTTATTGCCAAGGCCATCGCTGATCTATCGATGATGCATGCTTCAGTTCTTGATAATCATATCCGTATATTTCCCGATTGTGACGGAACAATTATGCCAGATCTTGCCGCGGAGGCCGGCGCCAGCGGGCTATCGTACTCTCTGTGTGATGGACGACTCGACTTTCGTGCCGGGACAAGGCGCGACGCGGGTCAAGGGGGCAGCCGAACCACCGCACGTCAGCGGAGAGAGAAGCAGATTGCATCCATCGTCTCCGCAATCCTGGCCAGTGACAAACCACCAACAAAAAAGAAGAAAAAGACAAAAGCCCGAGGTTCACCGCCACGGACAGCCGCACCGGGACCAGCACCGGCGCAAGCACCAGCACCAGCACCGACCACAAACACTAGCCCCTACTGACCATTCTGCAACAAGCGGTGGCACACGCACCCAATAACACCAGCGACGAAGCAATCCTGGACCGACTAGAGGAGCTCCTCGCCGCTCGGAGGACCCAACCACCCACGACCACACCGCCGCGTAGAGGGCGATGGAGAAAAGATGCGGCCAACCAGAGCACAGCCACAGGTCAACACTCACCAGACACTGGTTCCAACCAGCCAGCTCCGACCCGGAGGTGGAAAGTGGATGAACGACGTTTCCCTGGCAAGCAGTTCTCGGGGGCCACGCAGGTCCTAAACGCTCTCCGAGAAGGCCGGGCACCCGACGGGGACGTTGTAGTGCTGAGCGCGGTCCAGAAGCAGGAGGCGGTAGAACTGGCCCAAGTACACGGGGTACAGAAGAACATGACCGTAATTGTGTCTGACACACCTGACAACGACCAAACGACGGCAGCTAACGGCGACGACACATCCCAGTGGGTAGCGGTCGTCAAAGGAGGCCGGCCGAGCATGAAGAAACTGGAGTGCACCAACCTTCAAGGGGCCAAGGCTGACGCACCGAAACACGAAGTGGAAGGCCCTGAGCCGCCTGCTGTACGTGCCACGACCACGGTACGTGTGACAATGGTCAAGGAATTCATGACAGACGCGCAATGGAAGACGGCCCGCCAGCGGCCCGGCGCCGTGGCGACGGGAGATCTCGATAAGGACGCCATCCTGGCGGCGGAAGCCTTTTCTGAGGTCCTCGAAGCAGGAAAACTGGTAGCCCTGATTGGGTACCTCACGGTCGCCGCGGCTGGGCTGGCCCCAGTGCTCGCCGCTTCATCCAGATTCAACGCTTCGTGCGCGGCGCGGGAGGCCAGACAATACAACCAACGTCGACTCGAAGATGGCGGTGGGGTGCCGACCCGCCCGCCCCACCCGCAGCACCCGATGGCGTGGCAGTGCCTGGGGTGCACAACATGGACGTGGACTTGGACGCCGAATACATTACCGACAAACAGAAACGACAAGAACGGTACGACCAGGAGGACATGGACCTCGACGGCCTCGCGGAGGAGACCCGGACCACTGAGAGGGCCAAGAGGATAGCCGCACGGGAGGCGGAAGACGCTAAAGTCCGTGACAGGATCAAGAAAGCCCGGGGTGAAGCAGCGGCTGCGCCGGCAGAGCTACCAGGGACTGCAGGCCCAGCGGCCGCGCCAGCAGCAAAAGCAGCGGCTAAGCCCGCCGCGAAGCCGCCGCCCAAGCGGAAGAACCCGTTCGAAGCCATCGACCCCGGTTCCAACGGAGGCGACTGTGGATACCGGGCCCTGGCTGCGGGTTGGGCTCTGCTCGGGGGAGTCGCCAAGGCCACGCGGGAGAACACGCTGAACCCTGCCAAGCTCGAGAGAATGGCGAAGACCCTACGAGCGCAACTTGCACTACGTATCAGCAACAACCATGAGTTCTTCCAACACTACTGGGCCCACGTACCCCTGGGGGAGGGGAAGGAAGACGGGGCTATTCCGACCACCTGGGAGGAGTACGTCGCAGTGTGTGAAAGACCGAAGCGGTGGATCGACGGGCTGTCCTACCAGGCGGCATGTGACCATTTCAACCGACACATCTACACATACACAGGGGTGGATGCTCAGCTCAACGACGTCAATTGGGTAGACAAGGTAACTTGGATCCCACAGTCTCCGGACGCACAGCGAGCAGCACTACTGCAGCCTCCCCTCCACGTGGGCCTGTGGAAAGACCACTGTTACATTTTACTGCCAGACGACGGCACCAGGCACAAGAAGGAGACCAAACGACCGAGCAAGGCACAGCTCGAGGAACGCATCCGCAAGATATGCCGACACGGCGGCTCTACACGGAAAGCTGACAGAGATTCCGACTCCGAGGAGACTCCTGGATGGCGACACTGGCCCGGACACGGTCTTCGAGGAAGCGGAAGCAACCCGACACGCCGGACTCGTGGCTCGGCGACCTGGGGCCTACAGCGACTCCACGTACGACACGACGATCCACTCCTAACACGCCGCGCACTACGCGGAGCGCAGCAGCGACTACGCCCAAAGCTACTCCGACCCGACGCTCGACGCCGAAGGGGGCCGCGAGTGGCAGCAAGGCGACACCGAAGGCCCGGGCCAGCGGCAACAACAGCACCACCACACCACCACCTCCCAAGAAAGCAATCACATGCACCGACGCAGCTACACGCCTAACGTGGACGTGCGGTTTGTGTGGCGACACGATCACGGCACCTGTCAACACCGTGCCCCACGCCGTGGAATGGAATTGGAAAGGCAAGGGAAAGAAACATATCAGGAAGACACGGAAAGTCCACCCGAACTACCACATCACCCACGAGCGGGCGAAGCACCTACGGAAATGGCACCCTGGGGAAAACTGGCAGGACGCTGGTAACTACCGACCTTCAGCGGAAGTGCCGCTTCTGTCCCACGACGTGCCCGACAAGGTCGCATGGACGTGCCCAGTGTGCGACATCCGCCAGCCTTTCTCGAAAAACACAATTACGTACAAGAAGATCCGGCGGGAGCACCGGCTGAAGGAGCACCCCGAGTACGACGACCAACAATGGCGGTGCCTAGTGCTAAGGGCTACTCTGCTGAAGAAGTCGCCCGACGGCATGCTGGATACACGAGGTCAGCGGGACAAGAGAGCCAAAAGCCAAGTAGTCCTGCCTCCACTGCCTGTCCACCAGATCCGGCCCCGAGCAGAGCGGCTGCGCCGAAAGCGGGAGGCACGGGACAGGAAGAAAGCAGCAGGGCGCTGCTGAGGCGGAGCCAACCGCCACGACGACCAATCCCACGTCCGTCCTCCCTCCCCCTCCCCCTCCTCCCTCCTTTCCCCTCTCTGCGGGATGTACCACGCCAGCCGGACTACAGAGGGCAGGCGCGACCAATACGCCAATTAAGATGGGAACGATCAATATCGCATCTTGGGCACAGCATGGCAAGGACCTTCTGGCTACCGCCGAGGAGCTGGAGCTGGAGTTGCTGGTACTGCAGGAGCATGGGTGCCGGCACGCAGACTTGCCCAGGGCAGGCAAGCTCGCTGCTGACCACGGGTACGTATGGACGAGTGGAACCTCTTGTGACGACCATGTGGTGGGTACTGGGAGGAGTGGTAGAACACGGGACGAATGTGGTGGCCTCAGTGTGCTGACGACGGGCCGTGTCCGGGTCACCCGGATCGCGTCTGAGCGCCGGACGGGCACTGGGGGGGCTGTCGTTGGGGGTGAGGGTGCCATCTTTCACATTCACACAGCTCACCGTACAGCACTGCTGGCTGTGGTACACTTGCGGGCGGCCGACGACGACGACGCACGGAATGGTATGCTACAGTGGGTGGCAGAACACCACGCTACGTTAGGAGGGGGGATCCCACTTCTGATCGCTGGCGACTACAACACTACGCCGGAAGATCCCATCATTACCGAGACTGCACGGTTACTGGGGCTCCGGGTCCAGAGCCCAGGAGAGTCCACGAGGTGGGAATCGAGCTGGGAGATCGACTTTTCCATGGTCACGAAGACTATGACAACTACCAAGGCTGTGGCGAATATGCATACACTATCTGACCATAAATTGGTGACAGTGGATGTGCAGTTCGACGCACCACAACCTATTGCCGGATGCTCGTGGCGGCGTGCAGCACGGTACGGTACGCTGAAGACGACTCAAGACGCAGCAAGAGCGGACGCACAAGGCACCGCAAACACGACCACGACGCAAAGCACGAGCAGACCAACAACTCAGCACGACCCACAACAACATCCAACACGCGATCATGGCGCAGATGCAGCACCACGCAGCACGCCCACGACGCAGCACGAGCAGACCCACAACGCAGCACCACCGACCCATGGGGACATCGTGGAGGGCCTGGTTGCCCAGTGGAAGGCTTTACCAGCTTACGACATCCATGACGGCACCGTGGACGAGTGGTGGAAGGACTGGAGTGCACGAGCAGAGGCAGTACTACAATCCCAACCCGCGGTGGTCCTGACCAAGGGCGCTGTCCCTAAATCTGACTTCTCGTTTGCCCAGTGGGAGCGAAGGGAGAAAGGCGACGACGTCTGGACCCGGCACACGCGGCAACTGCGGCAACTCATCCAACGGCTCCGGTCCCCGCCGGCACGGCGAGGGCGGAAAGCAGCCGGGAAGATAGCACAGTGGGAACGGCAAAATCGGAAGTTGTGGCAACAGAATATGGGCGGCGCCAAGCCGGACGACGACCAAGAAGCCATCGAAAAAACTACCAAAGCGCTCGGCAAGGCCATCCAAGGGTGCAATAATGAGCGTGTCAAATGCTGGCGGAAGGGGCTCCAGGCAAATGGTCTTGGGAAGACCACAGCAGCTTGGATCCGGAACGCAGTGAGCACCTACCACAACGTAGCGGTGCAGGACGACACCAAGAGCGACCATGACCACGGGAACTTGCAACTACACGGCGACTCCACGCCCACCAACTACTTTTCACAAGACGCGGTGGAAAGAATACGGGACCACTACGAGCAGCACTTCACGGAATGCGGCCGTGGCAACGATGTGGACGGGTATTTCTACCACTACGACGACTACATTGAGGAGGCACGCCAAAATGTTCAACGAGCACAGGAGCAACACGACCATAGATCACGGCACGCCATGGCAGCCCTTGGCTGCTGGGACCACTGGGCGCCACCGGCGGCAGCACAATTCCGCCACATGCTACACGGAGGCACAGCAGCAGGGCCAGACCAATGGGCGCCCTCGGAGCTCATGCTCCTCCCGGAGGAGGCACTGGAAGAGCTGGTTGACCTCTGCACATACTCTGAGTACCACGGATGGCCGTCGCAACTCCTGCAGTGGCGCCAGGTCCACATACCAAAAGACCCAGACGCAGCACTCCCGAGCCTGACCCGACTACGCCCTATCGCAATCGCGAGCGCCGTGGTCCGCGCCTGGCACAGATGGAGGGCAGACCAACTGGCCACCTACCTCAGCCCAGCTTTCCTGCCCACGCAGGGGGGCGGTCTCAAAGGGCGGACCCTCGAATCCCTCATCGAGCCATGCCTCTCGCTCAATGAGGAGACAATCGCGGCGAACAGGTACGACGACGAGGACGGCTCGCTGACCGAGGAGGAGCAGCGGCTGGTTCGGGAGCGTCAAACGGAGCTGCACGTCAAGTCGTGGGATTATGCATCCGCGTTCGACAGGGTTTCCCCCCGGGTCGTCTGCGAGGTTTGGTCGCGACTCGGAGTACCGTCCAGAATCACCAACAGTATCGAAGCGATCTGGACCAAGCAGGAGAGGTGGGTTGAGGTCGGCCCGCTCTTAACACCACGGAAAATTCTGCATGAAGACAGTCTGCCACAAGGGGATCCAGCAGCCATGCTCGGGATGGCCACCCTGCTCATGGGGCCACTACGACGGCAAACTGCTCTGCGGACGACCGCACGGCGGCCACGACAGAGGCAGAAGAACTACGGAGCATCGAGGAGGAGTGGGAGCTGCTGGAGTCGGTCACCGCGCTGCGCACCAACGACAGCAAGACGCAGTCCTTCACGATACTACCGCACCAGTGCGACAATTACCACCTGCAGAGCAAGAAGATGAAATGCCTCGGAATCGACTTCACGATGCAACGCACAACGCTCACGACCAGAGAGCGAGGCAAGCTTGGAGAAGCACGTGCCCGCATGAAGCGGATTGCGTGCCTGCCCTTGAGCATGCGGCTGCGCACGACCGCGGTGAGCACCATCGCGCTGCCGGTGTCGAGCTGGGCACTAGTGGTGACGCCACCGACAAAAGGAGCTATCCAGGACCATCTACGACAAGCACGAAAGGCTGTGACCCTGCGGAAATGGCCCCGGGCAGCTCCCGAACTACTTCGTCTGGAAGTAATGGGGCATAGCACCGACCTACGGTACCACCTGTGCCGGCGAACACTACAACTTCTGAGCAGCAGACTACGTCGACAAGGGCCTGGAGCGCTTGCGCTTTGGGACAAGATCACGATCAAAACCGACACGCGGGGGCCACTCCACGCCTACCGAGCACACTTGGCATCGCTTGGAGCAGAGCGCAGCGACGACGGCTTCTGGAGAGGCCCGGCGGGAGAACTTCGACTTACCGACAGAACAGACCGACAGCTCCACGAACTACGACTCATACTCCGATCCCACGAATGGGCAATCCTACAGGGCCGGAGCCGGCGGGAGAGCCCCATGACGGCCGGAGTGGCCTTCCCAGCTGCTGCCGTGCGCGCGGCACAGGAAGCACGGAAAGCTAACCCAATCCTCGCCTCACACATCGCCGCCGTTCTCTGCGGCTGCGTGGTCTCGGACGCCCTGCTGCAGTCCAACCAAGGCGAGGAGGTCTCGACCACCTGCGACCACTGTGGTGAGCAGCGCGTCCCGACGCTCGACCACATGTACTGGGTGTGCACAGCCAACGCCGACCTCCGACACGGTATCGCGGCACCAACAGCTGACCTCACCCGCCGGCTGGGCTGGCCGACAGAGGACCTCACCAGGAGGACCACGACTACTTGGACAAGAATGGTGTTGGCTATGGCAAGCATGCGGCAGCGTGCGCTGGACCACCGACACAAGAAACCACAGGCACCCACTTCCTCCGACAATGGTTTATAACCGTATTCAATGGTTATTATTTGGATCGCATGTGTCAACAATTGGATTTTGTTGTACTTCAGTTCTTCTTTGGGCTGGTGTCTTCTTTTCTCCAGGTACACAGTCTACATATATGTGGGATTACATTACATATTTACGTAATTGCATGTGTTGCGTACCATAAGTGGGGACCGCCACACAACGGTCGCCGCAGCTCTGCGAGCTGCGTGGTGTCCTCATACGCCTACGGATTGGGGACACGGATTGGTTATTCCCCCTTTTGGGGTTCAAGAAGGCCCTTGGACGGGCCAGGAGAGCCCCGAGAGGCCCCCACGACGATCCAAGAGGGCCAAGATCGCTCCAAAACTGCCAAGAGATGGCCCCCAGACGGTCCAAGAAGCCTGCAAGACGCTTCAAAAGGCCCGCAAAGGGGCCTCTCAAGGAGGACCCAAAGGCAACAATCATGGACTATCCTAAGGTGTTCGACGGTTTTTGGCGTTCTCGCCTTTTCGGCTTCCCGACGCTCCAAGACGACTCAAGGCGCCCGTGATCGCCCCAATAATGCCCTTGAGGATAGGGCCCCAAAACGGCCCAAGAGGGTCCCAAGACGGCCCAAGAGGCGCCCAAGACAGTCCAGGAAGCCTCAAAGACGACTCCAAGAAGGGGCCCAAATGGGGACCCGAACGGACATTTCGAGCCCTCGGCCCCGAGGGGCCCCAGGAGGCCCAAAAGCTCTGCCAAGAGGCCCCAAGAGGCCCCCAAGAGGCCCAGAGAGGACCACACGAGGCTCCCATGAGGCCCCAACACTGCCCCCCAAGAGGCCCCAGGAGCGCTCCGAAGAGACCCGAGGAAGCATCCCTGAGAACTCTGACCCACAACCCACGCTCGGTGGCGGGATGGGCCGAGGGCCATTCGATCCGCCGCCCCCTTTCGCTTTAGCAAAGGGGTGCCCGGCGTGCCAGATCCTATCGGTTTTGGTTTTGGTTCTTTTTCCAGAAAAGAACTCTCCCAGTGGGTTTCGGCCCGTCCCGCCGGGATCCCAGAATGTTTTCCACGGACCTCGCTTCCCCAATGGTCTGCCCCAGACGGCTCCAAGATGGCCTCCAAGATGGCCGAGATGGCCCAAGATGGCCTCCAAGATAGTCCAAGATGGCCTCCCAGTCCGCCCAGGATGGTCCAAGGCGGCCTCCAAGACGGCCCAAGAGAGTCCTAGAGGGCCCCAGACGGGCCAAGAGGCCCCTCAGAGGCCTCCCAGACGGCCCAAGAGGCCTCCAAGAGGTCCTCCAGGAGAGCCCGAAGAGGCCAAAATCATTGATTTTATTATTGGTTTTTGAAGGATTTTGGAATTTGCTTCTTCTCGGCATTCCGACGGCTCCAGACGGCCCAAGAGGCCCCCAAGATCGCCCAAGAGGCCCCCAAGAGAGCCCCAGGACGGCCCAAGTGGCCTCCAAGATGGCCCCAAGAGGGCCCCAAGACGGCCCAAGAGGCCTCCAATACGCCCAAGATGGCCTCCAAGACGCCCGAGATGGCCTCCAAGACGGCCCCGAAGCGCCCCAAAAGGGCCCCCCGTGGGCCCAGAAAGGCCCCCCAGACGGCTCCCGACGGCGTCAGACGTGCCAGCAACCCACCAAGATGGCCGAAGTTGGCTAACCTGGCCCAAACGGGCCCAAGAGGCCCCCAAGAGGGCCATCAGGAAGGCCAGAAGAGGCCAAAAACATTGATTTTCTGTAGGTTGTTTGACGGATTTTGGCATTTCCTTCTTTTCGGCCTTCCGACGGCCCGAGACGGCCCAAGAGCCCCCAGAGATCGCCGAAAGATCGCCCAAGAGGCCTCCAAGACGGCCAAGATGACATTCAAGATGCCCACGTGTTCCCCGAAGGCTTTCCAAACCGATTCGGGGAACACATGGTCCGATGGTTTGGTGGCCAAGATGGCCTCCAAGATGGTCCAAGATGGCCTCCAAGTCCGCCCAAGATGGTCCAAGACGGCCTCCACGACGGCCCAAGAGAGTCCAAGACGGCTCAAGACAGCCCAAGAGGCCCCCCAGAGGCCTCCCAGACGACCCAAGAGGCCTCCAAGAGGTCCTCCAAAAGGGCCCGGAGAGGCCAAAATCATTGATTGTCCTGAGGTTATCGAAGGATGTTGGAATGTCGTTCTTCTCGGCATTCCGACGGCCCCAGACGGCCCAAGAGGCCCCCAAGATCGCCCAAGAGGCCCCCGAGAGGGCCCCATGACGGCCCAAGTGGCCTCCCAGATGGCCCCAAGAGGGCCCCAAGACGGCCCAAGATGGCCTCCAACACGCCCAAGATGGCCTCCAAGACGCCCGAAATGGCCCCCAAGACGGCCCCGAAGCGCCCCAAGAGGGCCCCCCGTGGGCCCAGAAAGGCCCCCCAAGACAGCTCCCGACGGCGTCAAACGTGCCAGCAACCCACCAAGATGGCCGAAATTGGCTCGTACCTGTTCCAAACGGGCCCCAGAGGCCCCCAAGAGGGCCTCCAGGAAGGGCAGAAGAGGCCAAAAACATTGATTTTCCCTACGTTGTTTTGACGGATTTTGGCATTTCCTTCTTTTCGGCCTTCCGACGGCCCGAGACGGCCAAAGAGCCCTCAGAGATCGCCGAAAGATCGCCCAAGAGGCCTCCAAGACGGCCAAGATGACATTCAAGATGCCCACGCGTTCCCCGAAGACTCTCCAAACCGATTCGGGGAACACATGGTCCGATGGCTTGGCAGGTCTGGCCTCAACGTTCGGCCACATAGGCGCTTCCACAGAGGCAGGGGGCGGCGGTGATTCACCGTAGGCGTCTTAGATCCGCCGACCCCTGTGGTCTTGCCACAGGGAGGCCCGGCGTGCTGAATGTCAGGTGTTTGTTGGGTCGTTGTAGAATATCACCTGGGCTTCGGCACAGCGCACTGGCCACCCTGAAAGGTCCGCAAATCCCGCTCTGATGGCCCTCTAAGACGGTCTGGGTGGGCCAACAGTGCCTCCAAGACGGGCAATACGGCCCCAAGAGAGCCCAAGATAACCCCAGGGTGGTCTCCGAGACGGTCCCAAGATGCCTCGAAGACCGCCAAAATGGTCCAAGAGTGCCCACGACAGCCCAAGAAGCGCCCAAGAGGCCCCGAAGACTGCCCACGAGAGGCCTCCAAGAGGTCCTCCAGAAAGCCCGAAAAGACCAAAATCATTGATTCGCCTTGCGGTTTGAAGATTTTGGAATTTGTTTCATAGCGGCCTTGCGACGGCCTAAGAGGCCAAATATTCTTCCCAAGCCGCCCAAAATGGCCTTCAGGATGGCCCCAGGACGGCCCAAGAGACTCCCATGACGGCCCCCAAAGGGCTCCAAAACTGCCCAAGAAGCCTCGAATACGCCCTTCAATACGACCCTGAAGCGTCGCAAGGGGGCTCCAAGACGGCCCGGCGAGGCTCCCGAGATGGCTTCCAGAGGTGTGAGACCCGCCCGAAACGCGGCCAAAGAGGCCCCCATGAAGCCCCTAAAGGCCCCTAAGAGGCGCAAGAGGGCTTCTTTCACCCCCCAAAACCTCCAGCGGATCCCGCCGGGAGGCCCGCCCGCCGCGCGCGGCGGCCGCCATCGGGCCGCGCGGGCCCCCACCAGCACGTTGCCCATCACGTCGCGCACGCGGCCTCGATGGCACTCGGCGCCGTCGACGCCGCTGGCGCGCCGAGCTCCTTCCCATCAGGAGGCTGGCCTGAATGCCCACTGGGCTGCGCGCCAGGCACATGTCCACGCACTGGGTGTGAGAGGCCCCCCAGCAGCGCCAGCGGGCTAATCCAGCGCGCGGCGACGCTATCCCCCTGGCGCCGAAGCTGGGCGGAAGAACCCCGTTCTGATATTTCCTGACTACCCGCGACGCTTTGGCAGCTGCATGTCGGTAGCCAGGGGCGCCCCCGTCTGCGGGTGCTTGCCTGCCGGGACCCTGCCCCTCTTCATCCCCGTGGCGTCGTCTCTGCTGCTCGTGCCCCGCTTAGCTGGCGGGCCCGGGCACGCGACTCCCAGCCCTGCCCTCCGACTCGCTGCGCGCGCACCGCGCGCCGCGCACGCCGCGTAGGGCCCATGCACTCCCGCCCGGTGTTCACGCTCGCGCAGCTCGCCCCCTGCCGCTGGGCTCCGCCTGCGCTGGTCGTCCGCGGCTGCTGCTGCTGCCTCCGCTGCGGTGGATGCCGCCGCGAGGGCCGCGTTTGCCCCCAAAGACCTGGCCGCGCCTGTCGCCCTGCTCCCCGCCGATCTCCACAGCGGCACCTGGCGCTCGGACTCCCGCAGCTTCTTCTTATTCATCCTCTTTGCCGCCGCCCATCGACCGCATCTCAGGCATGCCACCCGACCGTTCAATACCTCGACGTGGTACCTGCTGAGCGCTATCTGCGGCTTGACCACCTTGCGCACTGGCCGCCCTTCTTCGCGCTTCGGCACGTCTGGCCACTCCCCAGCCACATGCTGATGCCACCACCCTATGTTCTGCAACGCCCATCGCACTCGGCAGGCAAGGTCCTCCACAGCCTGATGCTTCCCGAAGCTGGCGCCCAGCTCTGCCCCAACTTTGGCTCGCGGGTCCACCTCGGCATTGTCCTGTGCGATCTCGTGCCCGTCTCTTTCCAGCGACTCGATCCTGGACCTGGACATGTGCGCCCTGACGCGAAGCACCTCGCTGACATCCAGGGCCGCGTCGTTGATCCTGTAACAGATTAGCTTCCAAGTGTCCGCGTGCGGCGTCTTCCAACTCACGCACCATCTTTCGCCCTTGTTGCAGTCCCTCTATGATATCCTTGTGATCCGTGTACATGCTGCCGTCACCCAAGTTATGCTCCAGTACTTTGTAGAAGGCCCAAATATCTGCTCTGTTGGCTTGCCGATGCACTGGGAGCGTGCACGGCAATGGCCCCCACACCTGGTACATGGGCTTACCCGCATCGTTCACCGACATCGCCGCCCATCCTGTCTGGGCCCATTCACTGCATCCTAGTATAGAGCCATCGCACACGACGTCCCCCGTGAAGTGGCCCTCGCCTTCCCCCACCACCAGGCACATGCATTGGCCCTCGTCCACCCCAATGAACGTCCAGTCCGCCTCTGGGTGCCTCACCAGCCCTCTCGCCCAGAGTAGGTTGTTCTCCTGGTGCCCCGCCACCGTCTGCAATTCAAGCTGGGCCTTCAAGCGTATCCCCCGCAACGCTGTACACTTATAGCGCCCGCGGTGTGAGGTGCCCCCCGCCAAGCCGCAGGCCGTGCATATGTCCGTCGGCGCAATGCTGCACCAACTCAAATTGCTCACTGTCCATCTCCCGCTCACAATAGCCTCCTTCGCTGCGTTCCCGGCGTGCTTTGGGATGTCGCGCGCCTTCAACAATGCCAACGCAGGCGCCGCCGTTGGCGCGGGTCGCAAGCCCGCGAACTCCCCCGCCTTGGCCCAGCTGTCGCTGCGCGTCCTTTTCGCAGCATCGCCGCCGCATCCGTCGGACACACCTCCCGCATGTCCAGGGCATAGCCTGCCGTGGCGATGACAGCGTGCCAGGCTGGCCACGATCAGCGCGCGCGCCTCAGGAACATGATGACAGCCCCCGCTGGCCCACGCACCTTCGCCCACATCGGCTTCATTCCGACCTCTTGCTGCTGTCGCCTCCACGCCTTCCTTCATCGCCGCGGTCTCCGCGCTGCCCCACTGCTGGTTCACCTCGTGGGTCTGCGCCGTTTGCCGGACATCCCTCGCCCAGCGGATGATGGGCACCTCCGTGACCTCTAGTGTGGGCCCCTCGCCTGCCAGGGCCAGCTGCAGCGTCGGGCTCTTGGCGCCCCGTCCTCCTGGTTGGGCTCGTCCTGCTTCCCGTCGCGGCTGCCGCAGCTGATGATCTGGCATCCCCAAGCACTTGCACCCGTACAGCACCGACCTCTTCAATCCGCACTTGAATGCTAGCGTAGTCCCTCCCGCCATCTTTCGGTCACCACGCCTCAGGTTCGCTGGCCTCCTGCTGCTGCCTAGGAGGCCCATGCGCCGCTTCCCACTCCTCGTCTTCGCCGCCGCCCCGTGCGTGATGAGGCCCGCCTCTCAGGCGCAGGGAGGCTCTAACTACCGGCAGCCCTTTACGCGCCATGTCTTTCGCCACCTTTCTACGCAGCCACTTCGCGCTTGCCAGAACAGCCCCTGCGCCTTGGCGCCCCGCCGGAAGCTCGAGGCCAAGCTTGCCGAAACTCGCAAAGCACGCGTCACTCCTGTACACTAAACTGCTGCTGCTGTCGTAGACGCACACCTAGGTCGTCCGCAAACATACGCCACTTAACGCGCAGCCTCTCCACCACAAGGCCATCCGCCGTCGACCGGATGACCATCTTCAGGGAGCACGCAGAGAACTTGCTGCCTGCGATGGTCGTGGTCACTGTGCTGGTCTCGCTGGACACTGAGCCACCCACTATCAGCCCCCTTGCCATCGCGAAATACAAGCGCACCACCGCCAGCACTCCCGCGTTGAAGTTCAGCTGCTTGCCCGCCTCCCCAGCGCGTGCAAGCTCACCCCTCCAAAGGCCTTGACCAAGTCCAGCGCCGCTGTGATGGTGGCCTCCAACTCACTCTCGGTGTCGGAATCGTCCATCTCATGGCCGAGTAATACATCCCACGCCGCGTCCCCAGCTTCCTTCCCGTAGCTCGTGAACCGTTCAGCCCCAGCTCCTCTGGTTCGCCTCTGCCCGCTACGCGGCTCTCTCATGCTCGCCCGCGCGCGGATGGTGGTCGGCAACAAACCGATCACCCTGTCGCGGTGAAGGTCTTCGGAAATATGAAAAGAGGACTGCGGCGATGTGGGTCGGCCAGATCAGCGCGCGCCCCACCGCTCTGAGGATGCCCAGCAGCCTGCTGTAAGCCTCGTTGCATGCACCCTGCAACATAGATGGGCGCCACCGATCCACTCCAACTCCCGTGCGTCTCCTGAAGGCACGCGCCGCCTCCTCCAACCTATCCACATCTTCATCCTTGAAAGCTTCAAGCTCCTGCCTGGGCCCCACTGCCCATGGCCTCGGCTCCTCCTGCATCTTCTCCCCGACCCTCCAGACGACCTTCCACCCCTTCAAGGTGTACTCCGCCGCTACCAGCGGGTCTGCTGCCTTCTCCGTGGTATCTGCGCGCCTGGGCCTCCACGCTGTAGCTGGCTTGCTGAGCCTGCCTGAGCCTCCTGCTGCTCCTGCTGCTACCTCCAGCTCATCAGCCCACTTCGCCTTGCTGTCCCGCAGCAGCCCCTGGTCTACCGCCTGCATCTGGCACTCCGCCTCCAGCACCCAGCTCTGGAACTTTGCTTCCTGGCCCCCTCTGCGCAGCAACCCAGCTGCTATCATGTCGCAGCGCGCCTGCCATATACCCTGCTCCTCAGCGCTGGTGTACTTCATGCGCCTTGGCCTGGCCTGGAACAACTTCTCCTGGCTTCTCGTTCCGCGGTGCCTCTTCTGCACCATGCCTTGCTCCTTCGCTTTCCTCCATCTCAGGTTGGCGCCTTGCAGTCCATGCAGGGATCGTTGGCCATCGCCGCCGCGTTGCCTCCCTCGCTGCCGCGGAATCGTTCTCGCCTCCGAAATTGAACGGCTTGGTCCTCCACTTCGGCCCCCCTGCCCGCCCCGCGCGCTGGTCGCCCTTCGACCACTGCGCGCCCCTGACTTGGAACGCCTCCTGCTCCAGCACCCGCGCATACTTGGCCCGCGCTTTGTTGGCCTGCCCCTGCGTCTTGAACTCCTGTACCAGGTCGTATCTCGCGGGTGCGGGCACGCGTCCTATCTGCATCTCTCGTAGCGCCTTGGGCTTCTCCAGCACTCTGACCTTGCGCTCCAGGGCCTTAAGCTCGATCGTGAGCCCGACTGGCTCGCGCGGCGCCGCTGGCCAAGATTCCTGCACCTCTATGTGCTGGACCGGCGCCTGCACCGAGTCTGCCGCCAAGAAGTAATCGATCTCGCTATTCCAGTAGGCGTGCCTGCCGCAGCTCGCGTTGGGCGCCACCACCATTGCCTTGGCGACCTTCACACTCTCGACCTCCGCCATCACCTCAGGCGCAACCTGGAAGTCACCCCCGATGACCCACCATACCCCCAGGCTCTGCAGCTTCCCAGTCACGCGCGTAATGAGCTGCGCGTTCCTATACGCCACGCCCTCGGCCGTCCACAAGTACACAGCGGCGAACACCGCGCCCTTCCAGATCGACGGCCCCGCCGCTGCGGCCCTACCCGGGCTGCCTTTCGACGATATGTCCCAGACGTCCTTGCCGCACAAGTAGGCCATGCCCACTACTCGCTTTGGCACTGCAAGAGACACGCCCGCCGATGCGCCTGCTTTCTCCATTCTGTCCCGTGGTGGCCACCGCTGCCCCGCCACCCATGTGGTGACCCTGCACCCTCATGCTCTGCGTGGCCACCGCCAACTTGTCCGTGGTCAGGTGGTGCCCCTGCGCTGCGAAGCACAGCAGCCCTTGCAACTCCTCCATGATTTTCTCCTTTATCGTGCCCCAGCCCGAGCCCGCATACGTCCACGACGTGACCGTGTCATGCTTGGGCTGCCCGACTCGCTCGTCAGGAACGCTTATACTTCTTTGCTGTTTGCTGGGCCAGGCTGGCGCACACCGCCAACCATGACCTTCGCTGTCCAGGTGTGGCCTCGTCTGATACTCTTCCTGCTCTGAGCCATTCTTGTTCTTCAGCAGTGAGCTTTGGCCCGTCGTGTGCTGTTGCTGCTGGTGGCGTTGCTGCGCCTCGCCCTGCAACACGAGCATGAGGTGGATCACTGGGACTCCCCACGTCCATATCCATGTGTTCCTGCTTGCATGGGCCAGGACCTTACCCAGCACCGCGAAGACCTGCTCAGAATCCTGCTTACTGATGCCGTTGCCTTCGACCGCACCCTCGAACTGCTTCTGCGTGGCCCTGAGGAAGGCTGGGGATTCGCTGACCCCGCCCTGCACCTTCAGCTCCTGCTCCTTAGCACTGGGGATCTCCAATTGCTCCTGCTTCTTCTCGAGCCTTGCTTTGGCGTCCTCCATCCGCTTCTCGAGCCTTCGGACGTTGTTAACCAAGGTCTCGGTCTACTTCTCAAGCTTCTCCGTGGCGTAGCGCGCCTGCGTGAGCTGCACCGCAGGCGGCTTCGTGCTGTCCTTCTCCGCACGCGCCGTCTGGTACTTCTCGAGTGCGACCTGATACTCATCTGAGCCGTCGCCCCACTACTGCTTGCACGACTGTGCCCGCTTGAAGAGCTGCGCCAAGTCCACCTGCGGTTCCTCGTCTGCGGGCTTTTCCTGCTTGCCATTCCTGATTGCCCTGAGCTCTTCCCGCATGGCGTCCAGCTTCTTCTGCATGGTTGCCTCCCGCTTAGACGGGCCCAGCAGCGCCTGCTTGTAGGTGATCTGCTGCCACGGCGCCTCAGCCCCGCAGCCTCGGCACTGCCTCCGCCGTCGCCCCGCAGCTGCAGGACCACTTGCCGTTGCCACTGCTCCCAGCACGCCACGGCCAGCCCCATTCCGGCATCGCACGCCCGATTGCCGAACGGTAAACCGCTCTGCTCGCCGCGGACCAGCGGTGTCCCTTTGTCCACAAGGGCGTCACCCCCGCAAGTTAGACATCTTGAGCCAAAATGGCTACGGAAGAGGCGCAAGAGGGCTTCCAAGAGACCCCCAAGAGGACCCCCGGAGACCCCCAGAAGGCCCCCAGGAGGCCTCAAGAATAACCCAATCAGTCCCCAAGAGGTCTCCTCATCCTTCTCCGCATCCTCCTATTTCCTCCTTCTCCTCATCCTCATCTTCCTCCCCCAAGTGTTCCCCGAATGGCTTCCACAACGGCTGGGGGAACGCATGGTCCAATCTCGTGGCCAAGCGTTGCCCAAAAGCTTGGCCACACAGGCGCAGACAGGGGGCGGCGGTGACTCGCTTCAGGCGTCTTCGACAGCTCAAAACTCGAATCTTACACAACACATCGTTCGACTCCACAGTGCATCCTGCTGGTGTGGGGTCCACGCCGGATAAAATGTCTTAAATGAGCAGGGCGCACCGCATCGAACACACACGACTCACACGTGCACTTTCTCCAAAACTTACACATTCTCAGAAACTTTCAAAACAGATATCGGCGGCGAGCTCGGGGGAAATGAGAAGGAGACGGCCTTCTCAGAAGGCTCGGAAGTCCCCCAACCTTCTGAGAACTGTTCCCAGCCATTCCCAAAAACACGGACAACTTCTCTCTCCCCCCTCTCGTTCGCCGCCGAATGTGGAACGCGAGCGCGTGCGACCAGCACCAACCGCCGAGTGAAGGCTTCAAGGCCGCATCAGTGCAATGGAAGCGAAAGCGCGGGAGGCAACGCAACCGACGACGTTAAGACGAGACGCCAACAGCACGTGAATAACACATGCACGCACGCATCAACACGAAAGCATGTTTGACCACATGATACATAAACGGTATATACAATTCCACGGAGGCCTCCCACATTGGAGCCGAGTAGAAGGGGTCGGAGGATCGCGCCGCATCGCTGATGCATCGGTGCCGTCGTCGTGGCGCGAATCGGGCTCCACATCGAGCCACATCGCCGATGCATCGGCGATGCGGCGCGACCCTCAGACCCCATTTGGGAGAACGAGACCCAGACATCCTGCTGCTCCAATATTTTCGATGCGTGGTCCCTGGAGGTCTTGACCACTTCCCTGGGGCTAGTGTTTCGTCCTGCCCGAGGCCCGGCGAGGGCCCCCAGAGGCCGAAAACGGGAAAAAATGCTCAATTGTTTTGAAGCGTCGGATCTCTGGGTAGTGGGCAGCGCCCTCTGGGGCAGGCAGTGGCGAACCACCTGCTGGACAAGCATCCTGGCAGCCCGTCACCTGCCGAGCGGCCGCGGGAGGTGAGGTCCCGTGACCAGGCCGGCAAGAGGGGAGGAGGAGTGAGCAGGATCACGAGGGAGGAGCAGGGAGGAGGGAGGAAGGAGGATTGAGGAGGGAACGAGGGAGGAGGGAGGAGGGGGGAGGGAGGACGGAGGAGATGTAAGACGAAGCCAGGACGAGGACAAATTCGGGTGAGGATATGTCGAGAATCTCTGAGACCCACCTTATCCAACACCCGTTCTCTCTCTCTCTCTCTCTTTCTCCCTCTCTCTCACTCTCTCTCGCGCCCAGCAAAACAGAATCCCAAGACGGTCCAGGTTGGCTTCACGAGGTCCCCATCAGGAATAACTTGGGACGAGGGTTTTCACATAGTACGGCGTTCTGGGCGGTGCTCGAAATGTCGCCACAAGGAGTGCTATGCCGGCACGGAGACGCAACTTGTCGCAAGAAGCTGGGTATTCAGATCGTCTCAGAAAGATTGTGATGGAGGCACTGCTTGGCGTGTGCCAAGTGCTTGCAGGAACGGTGGCAGGGAGCCGATGTAGATTCGACACAGACTCTGATCAATCGCTGCACAAAGCCTCTTCCTCTTCCCGCCTACACGTGTAGCGACCATCCCAAAGCGTATACCGTATTCTGAATCCCACCATCGGCCCAATGTGCCCACCTGGACATGCGCTACACATGAGTTTGCCAGCGTAGACTCCAAACAAAAATGTGTTGCAATATATGTGGTGCAATTTAGGCGGTACATTCCATGTGGTGCCGTCTATGTGGCGCTACGGAATACAGAGCAACACAAAGCACTGAAATGCTACGCAACCCAATGCAACGCCAAGCGACGCAACGCGATGCAAACCAATGCAACGCAGCCCAACACACTGCAGAGCGATGCAAATCATCACAACACAATGCAAATCACACATCAATGCAAACAAATGCAACGCAACAAACAACAATGCTAATCACTGCAAACAAATGATACGGAATGCAAACCAGTGCAACCAGCTGCAGAGCACTGCAACGCGATGCAGAGAGATGCAACGCGATGCAAAGCGCTGCAGATCAATTCCCCGCAATGTAATGCAACGCACTGCAGAGCAATGAAACACAATCCACAACAAGCAATGGAAACCAGTGCAAGACAGTGCAACGCGATGCAAATCAATGCAAATTAAGCAATGCAGTGCAAAGCAATGCAGAGCAACGCTGCGCACATGGTGACGACGGGCGGCGGGGACGGGCGGCACTGGAGGTCAGTCACCTTTGAAGCGAAGTAACAACCCCTAAGTGTAAGCAGTGTTTGGGAAACTCCTGCCGTCATTTGCAATCTCCTGAGCCCTCACAGCTGGACGCCTCGACAATCACCTCAGAATGGGTCTCGGCGATGTCGCCGTCCTGCCACGCACCACACAGATACGAGATGAGACGACACGAAGGAGCTGCGGAGAATCAGAATCGAGAGACAATCTAGAAAGATGACAGACATAGGGAAGCAAAAGCAAAATATCAAAAACAGTGGCACGAATAATTCACAACTGTTCGCTCTTCGTTGCTCATGTATATCCCAAGCCCTCGATATCTGCTCTACACGCCTTCGATCGTACCCCCTTTGCCCCATATATATATATATATGTGTCAATATATATATATATATATATATATGTGTATGTATACACGTATGTATTCCTTGCCTGTCACGTGCAGCTAACGCGGCACCTGAAGTAGGAGTTAGAAGAAGGAAACAGACACGGGAGAGAGTGAGGAAGGGAGGAGGAAAAGAGAACGGAGGTAAAGCCAACCCGTCTCATAAGGATGCACGATAACGATGCAAGGGCCTTGGAAGGCCATTGCGACACTTTGCAAGCGGGGCGCGGCCAGCGAAAGCGGCCAAAGATGGGCCGAAGGGGGAGGATGCAAGGGTAACCTGGGGAAGTCGTTCGTCCTTCTTATGCGGGTTGACTGTAGGCATGAGAGGGGGACGAAAGAGGAACACAACATCTGGCAAGCGGCCCCCGACGGGCGGGCCAGACCCCATGGGCGAGGGCGTCCTGCGCGGGCTCCCCAAGCGCCGATTCATGCAAATTGCCAGACCATAAGACGAAACCGAGACGAGGACAAATCAGATGATCAAATACATCGAACATCTTTCAGATCCGGCCGCTCCTGAAGATGTCTCGGATGCCGCGGCCGTCTCAGAGCGTCCCGGATCGCTCTGAGAGCGTAACTCGTCCTAGTTCCGTCCGAGATTTAGTGGCCAGCCCGGCGCGGTGCGCCCGCATGCGGCCCCTGCCAGCGGCGCCGCCGAATGTATTCTGCAGCAGAGGGTCGTCGCGACGCGTTGGGACTGCACCCGCGTCTGAAGCCTGCTCCCAGGTGCTTACGGAAAATCTGATCAGCGTGCGGTTCAGATCAACTTGCGACTCGTCCACTGACCCTAGAAGTTGCGGTTGTCAACGGTGGTGTCGCAGCGATAGTGCGAAACACTTCTTGCACAGTGGCCTGATCGTAGATATTCTCGCCCACGTACCGCTCCCATGTCAGTGCCTTGACTTTACCGAGAGGCCGCTGGGGGAAACGGTTGAACACCAAAACTGGCCGTCGAGGTGACCTAGCCGTGGTGGTAGTAGGTGTCTTACCTTCGGTATTTTGCAGAGGGTGCTTTCCTTTCCTCTCGTGGCAACCCTCCTGCTTTCGGCAGCAAGTGCCTTGTCTTCCTTGCCGCCCGCCTGCCTTGTGCAGCGGGCTCCCTCCCTCCTTCCTCCTTGCCGCCCCCCTTGCCTTGGGCAGCGGGCGCCCTTCTCTCCTCTTCTGCCGTCTCAGCCCTCCTCCCGTCTTGCGGCGGGGCCTCTGTCCTCCTCCTTCTTGGCCTCCCTCCTGGCTTTTGCAGGGGGCGCCCTTCCCTCCTCCCCTGTCTCTCTCTCCTACGTCCCTCCTCCTCGCGGCCGCGGCCGCGCTGCGCCTGCGCCGCGGTCGCCCGCGTCTCGGCGCCCTTCCTGTCGGCCTTGAACCTCGTCGTCGCCTCCTCCTCCTCCTCCTCCTTCTTCGCCCTCGTCGGCGCCAGGCGCTGCGCTTACATTCGTCAGCGCCGCGTCCCAAACGTGGATCGCCCACTCGGGGATGCGCTTGTCCACGTCTGCGCGACGTCAACCGCGCGCGGGCCACGCGAGCCGCCTCTGAAGTGGATGTCGCGGTCTGTGCCGCGGCCGGCACTGGAGACCCGCGCAAGTCCACTGCAAGTGGTCGGTGTCTGGCACTATCGCGCCGCACCGCTGGCAAGGCGCCAACTCCTGTGTGTCTATGAGGCCCTCCTCCCTTGGCGGCGGCTGCTGCTGCGGCTGCGGCTGCGGCTGCTGCGACTGCGCCCCATCGGGCCCCTGTGCGGCCCGCTGCGCCTTGCTGCTGTCCGCTGCCGCGGGGGGCACAAAAGGCGCCAACTAAGCCCACGCTCCCGAGAATAAGCTCCCAGGGGTAATAAAGTTCGGCGGTTACGGGGTGATAGTAAAAGTTGCCCACCAGAGGCCAGCATACAGATGTTAATAGAGGAGCCAAAGCCGAGGATACCTTGAGACATCCTTGGATTTTGGTCCTCTCTGAAACATCCTCAACAAGTTTCGATCGATGTGTGGGTTCCCTATAGATTTCTCTACATCCCTATGGAATTGTTGTACATCCCTATAGATTTTATATGAATACGTATGAATGTCGATCGATTCCTCTGGGTTGCTTTAGATTCCTATGGATTCCTTACAGATTTCTATGAGTTCAATATGATTTGTTATAGACATGAATTGGCGCTTGCGTCGGCCCCACTAACGAATTCCATGGGTACTAAACTCCAGCGATAAACAAGTTCAGGGGGCAGGGGGAGGAGAATACATATATATATATAGACATAGAAAGAGAAGAGGAGGTAGAGAAGGAAGAGGAGGAGGAGAAACAGCAAGAGGAGGAGAGGAGAAAGAGATAGCAAAAATCCCGAATTCAAAACTTATAAGATTAATCCGTAAACGGTAATGAAAATTAAAATGTCCATCTGCTCGTGTCGGGTAGCTCATCTGCCTAGGTTTCCTTGGATAATAAAGCACAGCGATAAACATGTGCAGGGGCCACGGGGAGGAGGATAAAGAAACATTGATCGTTCCGTTTGAAGATGCCTCCCGAAATTCTTGGTTTCGCTTGAGACATCCTGAAAAAAACGTGTTCGCTTCGTTTGGTGTTGTTATCTCAACATAAGAATGAAGTAACCTCGATGGCGAACTTTTCCCCGTGATAATGAAGTTCGGCCTCCGCGCCCCGCGCCCCAGACCAAACTCTTCTTGGCCGTGGATAGCCCACTCTTATATGTACAGGAGGGGGGGTACATTATTATCGCGGGTATGGGGTTAGAAAAGCGGCCGCCTTCCTGCTGCTCGCCACCGCAATCTGCACGGCCTTGATCCTCCGGGGGTCGTAGCTCGCCCACTTGCAGAGTCCCGAGTCGATCCTGTTGGCGCGCTGCCATTGCGTGAATCATGTGTTCCGCCACACCTCTCGGAGCACGTGCGCAAGCTATCTCGGCCTGCGCCACCCCCTGCTGCTCTTGTCCAGGCCGCTGCGTTGGTCGAGGCCCGCGTGGCGCCAGGGCCACTTCCCCTGTCAGCGCCCGCCGTGGGCTTGAGCATGGCGGTAAACTTGCAGCTTCGGCCTGGGCCCCTCCTCCGTCGCGTCTGCGTCGTGCCCGGCTGCGTCGCGGCCGCGACTCTCGACGCCGCCATTGCCGACGTCGATTCTGCGCCCTTGCGCCAGCTTCCTGAGCGCCAGCGCCGCGCGCTGCGGGAGGCCGACAGCGCGGTCAACTGCGGTCTGGATTTTCCCCGCGCCTCGCTTGCACGGCGATTCGTTGACCCACCCGTGCCCCGCCGTCCGACGCCAGCACCGCTCGCAGAACCCGTGGCCGCGGAGGGCAGCTCCGCGCGGCGCGCCTGCTGGAGCGCGTTTTCTACTCTCTCCTCTCCTTGTCTACCTTGGATCCGTTCTGGCCTCCTGTGAGCGCCGCGCCCAATGCCTCGAAATTGTCGTAGATCCTGTCCGCGGGGGCCACCTGCTGTAGCAGCTGCAGGCGTTCGCTCGGTGTCGCCGCCGCCCGCTGTCGCTTGCCTTCGTTCTTCTTGAGACCCAGAACAGGAGCCCGTCCCCTCCGCGCCTCCGCGGCCCTGGACAGTTCCATGATCGCCGGCGCCACCGGCGTCCTGTCGACCAAGAAGAGGGTGAACTGCGCCTTTGGCGCCGCGGTCCCCGCCTCGACACGCGGCCTGGCCAGCGCCGCCGCGGGCGACAGCGGGGGCCATGGGTCTCCCTCAGGCAAGGGCGCGCCCAATTCCTCCAGTTCTTGTAGCGCGGCCCCGCCCAACTGCGGCCACCTCTGCCGCGTTGCCCACTGCGTGGCCAGTATGACACGCAGCGCGGCCGGCATCCCGCACAGCTTCAACGCCTCCTCTGCGACCCAGGCGTCGACGTAGTCGGAGCGCAGCGAATGCCCCCAGCTGGTTCCGCGCGTCTCTGCTTCCATCTGTTCCGTGATCGCCGCCACCGCGCCCCAGACCGACGCCCCTCTCTTGCCCCCGCGGCAACTGATTGGCAACCATTCCTCTGCCGACTGCTAGCGCGACATGCGCCGCAAGCGCGCAGCACCTGTAGAAGCAGATGCAGATCGCGACTGGTCTCGTGGCCTCGGCTTCCAGGGCGCCGTCGCTGCCCCCCCCCCCCCCCCCCCCCGCAGCATTCGACAAGTGCGAGCGTTTGGCCTCCGAACAGCTGGTGGGCAACCGCCCCCCGCGTCGCCCCCCGCGTCTCTCGCAGTCGTGAAACTCCGTCAGAGCCTGCGCGATCAACACCAACCCAGCCAGCTCCGCGCTTGCCCACCAGTCGGGGCCTGCGGAGCCCCCCGCCATGCCGCTTGCGCCCGCGCGCACTTCGAACTCGCTCCGCGGCGCCCGCGCCCGCGCCCGCTCGTCTCATCCCCATCAAGAGCCTGCTGGGGCCTCCCATCGCTTCTTTTCGTTCGGCGTTGGCCTCCCCCAGACCTTCCTCCGCCGTCTCCTCGGGCGCAGCAGCGCCTGCTGCGTTGTCCTCGTGGCAGCCCTTGTCGGGCCCTCCCTGCCGCGGAAGCGCGCCGTGGGCGCCCGGGCACTTCCTCCGAGCCACGCGCGCGCAGCGCGCGAGCTCGCCCGCGTGCGCTCCTTCCATCCGTTGATCCTCGCCATCCTCGCGTCCGCCCAGGCCCCCTGCTTCCTTCTCGAGCGCGGCGCATCTGTCGACCCCAGCGGGGATAGCCACTTCTGAGCGCCGCGCGGCCGCCTCGACCTTTCGTCGCAGGGTTTCAGCCCCCTCCGACCTGTCCTGGGCACGTTGCTGCAAGAAGCGCAGCCAGAGGCGCCTCGCCACCAGGTTCGCGCGGCGCCTCTCCTGGAAGGTGGTAGCCGCGCCTCCCCCTGCAGCCTGGCCCTTCACCCGCTCTTGTACCTGCTCCTCCGTGAAGAACTTCACGGCCCGGTGGTCTGCCACCGCGTCCCCCTCAAGGTCAAGCCGCGTCAGCTTGACGCCGAGGTTGCAACTGAACCCGCAGTCGTTCGCACCCTCCGCATTCCTGTATGTACTCGCGCGGCGGCCCTCCGCCTTGGACGCTTCATGGCTGCGCGGGTCGCAGGGCGGCAGAAGCTTGTCCGGCCATGTATTCCAGTCCTCCGCGGCAAGCCACTGCTGGAGGCCGTCGGCATGCGCCGCCGCGGCAATCAGGCCCACGCGCTGCGTCGCCTCCACGCGCGGCGGGCTGTAGACGTTGAAGACGACAACGTGCGATCCCTCCATCCCTCCCGCCCTCGGCGCCCATCCCCCCCGTCCTCGGCGCCCCTTTGGCGCGAAGGCACCCTCTTGTCGACCAGGGTGAAGATCCCCGCGCGCCCTAAGCCGCTGTCGTCCGCGTGATTACCCCTTGGCGCGGCGCGCCCTGTAGCTCTTCTTGTGGGCCATCTTCTTTACGGCTTCCACGGGGCGCCGCCTCCTGGAGCAGCGCCGCGTCAACAGCTTCGGCCATGGCCGTCCGGGCCGCGGGCAACGCCCCGGGCTCGGCCCGGACATCGCGGGTGCGGACGCGCTGTCGCCATGCCGCCTCTTCTTCCTCCTCCCCATCATACTCAAGGAGGGCGCGCCGCTGGATGTCCCCAAGGGGGGGGGGGGGGGGGGGGGGGGGCCTTTTCCCGATCCGTTGTCGGGGCCCGCCCCTCCCCCCTTTCCAGATCCGTCGTCGGGAACCCCCCCCGCCCCCCCCTTTCCCGGTCCGTCGTCGGGGACCCCTCCCCCTTCCAATAGGGAGAAGGGAATTCCGACCCCCCCCACCCCACTTTGGCCGCCAAATTCGACCCCCCCCCCCTCCCCCCCTTTCGCCGCGGCGCCCCCGGTCTCCGGAACCCGGCCCCCACCACCCCTAACACGAATCCTCGCCCGCACCCTAACCCCGAATCCTTACCCCAAACCCAAACCCTAGCCCCAAACAGTATTCACTACTCATCACGCACTACTCACTACCCACAACTTACTCCTGGCTACTCACTACTCACTTCTCACGACTCACTAATCAGCACTCACGACTCAATACTCACTGCCAACGACTCACTACCCACTACCCTCTACCCACTACCCACTACTCCCTACTCACTACAAGCTACTCACTACTCACTACCCACTGCTCAATACTCACTTACTCCCTTGACACAACTCACTAACCACCACTAACCAAAACACACTACTCACTACCCACTAACCACTATCCACTACTCACGACTCACTACTCACAGATCACTACTCACCACTCACTGCCCAAGACTCACTACTCACTATCCACTACTCGCTACACCCTACACAGTACTCACTACTCACTATTCACTACGCGCTACTCCCTACACCCTACTCGCTACCTAATACGCACTATTCACTACCCGCTACTCACTACCCACTACGCTCCCGCTACCCAGTACTTACTACTTCCTACTCCCTACTCAGTACTTCCAACTCACTACTCACTACTCACTACCCAGTACCCAATACTCACTACTCACTAGACACTACTCGGTGCCCATTACTCACTACTCGCCAAGCAGCGCTACGCACTACCCACTAACCACTATCCACTACTTGCTACCGAGTACTCACACTTCACTACACACACTCACTAGTCACTGGTCGCAAGTCGCTACTCACTCCTCGCTGCTCACTACTCACGACCCGCTACTTACTACTCACTGAGTTCCAGTAGCCACTCCCTTTCCACTGCCCACTACTCAATGCCCACTTCTCGCTTCTCACTCATTCACTATTCACTACTCCCTACTCGCTACTCACCACTCACTATTCGCTACTCACTACTCGGTACTCCCTACTCGCTACGCACGACTCCCAATTCACTACTCACTACGAGCTCCTGATTACGCCACCCTCACTACCCACTACTCTCAACGCCCTACTCGCGACGCACTACTCACTCCTTCCTACTCCCTACTCGCTACTCCCTACTCGCTACTCGCAACTCGCAACTCACCACCCACTACTCACTACTCTCTACTCACTGCGCACTACTCACTACTCACTCCTCGCTATTCGCCCCTGTCTACTCCCTCACCCCTACTCCCTGCTTACTACTCACTATGCACTGCTCACTACACACTATTCACTCCTCACTACTCACAGTTCCTTACTCTCACTACTCACCACTCACTAAATCTCCACGCACACTCACTACTACCACTTCCCATTACCCACTACTCACTACTCACTACTCACGACACACTTTGCACTACTCACTTTCAAATACCCACTACTCACCAATCGTTACTCAAAACACTCGTACTCTCTACTCACTACCCACTACACAGTACCCACTTGTCACGACCCACTTCTCTCGAGTCCCTACAGTCCACCCCCGGCTCACAATTTCTACTCGCTATCCACTACTCACTACCAAATTCTCTCCATTGACTACCCACTGCCCACTGCCCAGCCCCCGCTACTCGTAACTCACTACTCCCAGCGCCCTTCTCCGCACTCACTTCCCACTAGTCACTACCTGTTACCCACCACTCCCCACTCGCTACTCAATACTTGCTACTCCCTATCGCATACTCGATACTCACGAATCACTACCAACTACTAACTGCCCACTACCGACTACCCACCACCCACAAGCCACTACCCACTACTCACTACCCACTACCCCCCATTCATTACCCAAATACTCACTACTCACTACTCACTACGCACCACTCAGTAATCACGAACCACTACTCACGAATCACTACGCACTACTCACTAATCACTACTCACGAACGACTACTCCCTGAACACTACGAACTACTCATTACTCACTACTCACTACTACCGACTCTCGACCCGCTACTCGCTACCAAGTACAACTACTCACTACTCACTACCCGCTACTCAACACTCACCCCCCGCTGTGCACTACCCACTGATAACCACCCAATATTCAGCACCCACTGGTCCCTACACTCTGACATATACCCACCACTCACTTCTCAATACTCAGTATTCACAACTCACGACCCACTACCCACAGCTGAGTACCCACTTCTGACAAATATCTGCCCTTCTCTCGCTACTCGCTACCATATACTTCACTGGTCATTACCCATGATCCACTACTCAGTACCCACTTCGCGCTCCTAACCACTTTCTACTCCCTACTCCATACCCCAAACTCCTTACCCAGTACTCACTACTCACTACTCGCTACTCACTACTCAAAACTCAGCACTCACCACTCCCGATTCAACTACCCATTCCTCACTACACACTACGTACTACTGGCTACCCCCTACTCACTAAGCACTACCCACCACTCACTACTCACTGCTCAGCACCCACCACCCACCACCCATTACTCACCACCCACCACTCACCGTTCACTGCGCCTACTCACTACCAACTACCAGCTACTCGAGACTCAATACACCTTACCGCGTACTCTGTAAATTACTACCCGCTACTCATTTTCCTCTTCCCACTACGCACTATTCACTACTCACTTGTCTCTTTTCTCCTCGCACGACACATTACTCACTAACTACGACGCTCTACCCATTACAGGCTGCTCACTATCGACTACCCACTACCCACTTCTCACTACTCACTCTTCACGAACCCCTACTCCATGCACACTACCCCCACCCACTACCCACAACTCGCTTCTCACTGCTCACTACTCGCTTCTCACTACTCACTACTCCAGATTCACCACTCACTGCACACTACACACTACTCACTATTCACTCCCCACTACTCACGACTTACTGCTCACTACCCACTACTTACTACCCAGTACTCATTTCTCCCTACTCCCTCCTCACTACTCACTACTCCCTTCGCATTTCTAACTACCCACTACTGAAAACGCGCCTACCCAGCACCCACTACTCACTACTCAGCACACACTACTCACTACTGGCTGCGCACCACCCATTACAAACTACCCACTACTCACTACTCACGACCCAATACTCACTACTCACTACGCATGAGCCACGCCTGAGAACTCACTACCCACTACCTTCTACCCACTTGTCTCTTCTCTCCTCTCACTACTCACTACTCACTACTCACGCCTCCATTTCCGCTAGTCTTCTCTGTCCTCTCACTACGTACCACCCACTACTCACAAACCACTACTCACTACTCACTGTTTACCACCCACTACGCACTACCCACTTCCCATCACTTCCTCCTCACGACTCACTATCCCCTACCCACTACTCGCCACTCAAAACTCCTTACTCGCTATGCACCACTAACTTATCATTATTTTACTCACGATTCAATACACACGTACTCACTAGCCACTACACAAATTACTCAGTCAATCTACGCGCTTCGCACCACACACTGCTCACTGCGCACTACCCACTACCAATTATCCACTCCTCACTACTCACTACCGGCTACCCTGTATGCTCACAACCCGCAACTCACTACCCACTACCAACTACTCACTATCCACTTCTCACAAAACTCAACTTTCCTCCCGCGACTCACTACTCACTACTCTCGACGCACTACTCACTACGCACTACCCACTACTCACTACCCACTCCTCACTACTCACTACTCACTACCCACTACTCCCTACTCACTACTCGCTACACCCTGGCACACAAACCAGATAACCGCAAACCGAACCCTAGCATCATGACCCTAACAAAAGAGTAGCGCACACACCAACACGCATTAACACACGATCGCACGAACACACGCGCACACACACACACACGCCCAGCCCCAACCCCAACCACCAAAACCTAACGCACGAACGCCAGCACACTAACCTTAACACGCACAACCCGAACACACGGGACCGCACACCTGAACCCGAAACCTAACGTCCAGACCTCGCCCTGACACCCTGACCCTACTTCCTAGCGCACGTTGCCCTGGCCCATCATCCCTTACCCGAACACCTTCACCCTAACGCTTGAATCTAAACGTAACGCCCCAGGCCGAGCACTCTCTCTGACACTACAAGCCGGCCCCATGCGCTCCAATCCTGCCTCGTCCACCCCAACCCTAACACCCTGACCCTAACACCCTAACAGTAACAGACTCACCCTGGTACCCGCGCCGCCACACCCAAGGCAGAACCCGAGTCTACGAGCCCGAACTCAGGAGCCAGAGCGCCATAACCCTGACACCCTACCTCTCACGCTCGACCTCTACTACCCCTAACGCCAAAATCCGAACAACTGCGCCGACCGCCCTGACCCTAACTCCCGACCCCTTGCCACCTTCGCCCTCGAGAGAATACCGCAAGCCTAACCCACGCGCTAACGCTCCAACCCGAACGACCTAACCGTAGGAGCCGAACGCACGCACGCACCCTGACCCTCGCACGACCAACGCCCCGACCCTGCCGCCCGAAACCCAACGTCCTCGCCAGGACTCGCACGCCCTGAACCCAGCTCTCACACACCAATCCCAACATCGCTACCTCCATCACACTGACACCGTGCACCACATACCCTATACCTAATTCGAACGCCCTACCCCAAACGCCCTGAGCCTCGCCGTAAACCGAGCGCACTAACCCTTACACCCGAACCCTTAGAACCCACACCTAACCCTAACGCACTATCCTGAACACCCTTACCCTAACACACTAGCCCCAACCCTAACCCCCGCAACAGTAACAACTCCTCCTCCGCCTCCCCCTCTTCCCCCTCCCCCTTCTCGAAGCCTGCGTGAGGCCAGCTCCGGAAAGACTCGAAATATCCAGACACCAGACCCCCCCCCCCCTTGCGGGCGAGGCCTCCTCCCCAGCCCCCTGTTCGGCGCAAAGGGGGAGAGGGGGGGGGGGTTCGAACCCCGCCCCCCTTTCCAGCGCCAAGGGGGGGAGGGGGGGGGGTCCGGAACCCCTCCCCCCCCTTCAAGGGAGGGGGGGGGCGGGGGGTTCGGACCCCCCCCCCTTAAGGGAGGGGGGGGGGGGGCGCAAATCTCACCCCCCCCATTTGAAGGGGGGGAGGGGGGGGGTTCTGCGAGCACACCCTCCCTTCTGTGTATTCAGGGACATCCACTGGCGCGCTTTCATACTTAAGGCTTCTTCCCTGCTTCATTTTCTCTGCGTTCCCTCGTCCTCCTCCTCCTACCTTCCTGCCTCGTACTCCTCCTCGCCTCCTCCTTCGGCATCCGCCCGGCCGGAGCCGGGCGGAAACCGCGACAGTGCCACTGTCCTTGAGCGATATGTGTCTCCTCTCGTCCCTTCGTCGACGCATTCCCTGGCCTCCGCCTCCGTCAGCGTCTTCCCTGACGTGTCTCATCCCCCCCCACCAGGCTCCCGCACGTCTGCGGTCTCGGCGGTCCCTGCACCTCCCCCAAGGCTTCGCCCAGCCTGGCCCTTCAAGACGCCGCGGCGGCGTCCAGCGCCCCCTCGGCTGCGGCCTCCTCCTTCTCAGCCTCCCCCCTCGCTCCCCACCGGCCCAGCAGCGGCAGCCTGGCTGCCTTGCGCGCCTTCGCGGCTCTCCGGGACGCTACCCTCTGCTGTCTCTTCGGGCCCTGCTCTATGTACGCCTGCCGCGCCCCTGCTGGCCACATGCCGTGCGCATCCCTGAATTACCCCCATCTCTTCGCAGGGCGGCTCAAGGTTTCTAGTCGCGACGATACCCGAATCGCAGTGTACCATCGAGGTGAGACACCCTCCCGCCCACTCGGAGCACCTCAACCATGCTGGCCTCGCGTTGCACGTGAGATTGCGCAAGGACTCCAAATCGGTTGAAGCGACATCTGTGCCCCCCATGTCAAAACTCTGTACCTTCTGTTCCAGGAGGGGGCTCCCGAGCTGCCACTCCTCATCGCCACACCAAACTACCACACCCATCGGCGGCGCGCCCGGGGAGGAAGTGAGGGGGGGCGGGCCTTCTCAGGAGGCTCGGAACTCGTCCAGCCCTCGAAGGAGTCTCCTGGGCCCTCCCCGAAGACGCCGCGAACTTATCGCAAGGCCGGGGGGCTTCTGAGCAACCCCGCCGCCTTCCAAAAAGGCCTCCTCGGGGACGCACTGACCTGGGTCAATGCAAACCTGGGTCAGTCAGGCCTTGCAAGATCCTGCAGGCTCCTGCCTGCAGCATCCTGCGCCCTAACCCGGGTCAGTGCAGCCCCGGCTCTGGCGCTCTGGCTCACTGCCGTTTGCACTGACCCCTGCCTCAAGGCTTCCGACCTCCTCATTTTCACTCCCCCCTGGCCTCCTCCTTCTGCAAGGGCGCCTAGCTTCACGCTTCGCGCTGCGCGAAGCGCGAACAACTTCGCGCTGTCGCGCAGCCCCCCAAGGAAAAGAGGAGGATGAGAGATTGGAGCCGAAGCGCGAAGCGCGGTAACCTTGCGCCCTGGAGGGCTTGATCTCACTCCCCCCCTTGGCTCGCCGCCGAGCTCCATTGCCCTCGCTCCTCCCTCCCCAGACCCCCGACGTCATGATTTTATAACGTCGACCCTCAGAGGTCTCGACCCATTCCCCTGGACCGGTTTTTCATCCTGAGTCGTGTTTGGACGGTCCAGAGGCCCGGTGAGGGCCTCCAGAGGCCGAAAACATTGAAAGACCTCCTGTCACGATTTTTTCATCGCCGTAGGGGGTCTAGGTCCCCTGCCCTGCCTCTCAAGCCCCAGCGTCCCGCCCCCGCCCTCCGAGTGCTCGGTGGGGCCATCGGGCACGGCGGCGGGGGGCACGGGCTGCGCGCAGGGCGGGGAGAAGTACCTCGGGAGGGAAGGCCACGCGCCAGCAGGAGGGATCCGCAGGAAGGACGCGAGGGGGGGAATGAGAAGGGGAAGGCCTTCTCAGAAGGCGGCGGGGCTTCTCAGAAGGCCTCAGGCCTACCGAAAGGCTTGTGCTGTGTCTTCGAGGAAGGCTTGGATAACTTATCCGAAGGCTGGGGGACGTCCGACCCTTCTGAGAAGGGCCGCCCCTTCTCGCTTCCTCCCCTCGCTCGCTGTCGACAGGAGAAAGGGGTCCTGGATACTGAAGCTTCTTCGCCACAGTGGTCGGGCCCGTCTGAGATCGGCTCGGGATGAAGAGGGACGCCCAGGGTTCTAGGGCCCAATTCCCTCAGGGCTCCTCCCCTTCATGGCGAGCGCCGAGCGAGAGGGGCCGGGAAGAGGGGGTCCGTGCGGTCCCTGGGCCCGACTCCGGAGCGGTAGACAGAGCCATGTTCCGGCGGTGGAATCGCACGGGAAAAACTGGGGCGCAGCGTCCCCAGGCGTGAGTGAGTGGCGCACTGCCAGTCTGTGTTGACAGCATCCTTGCGATCTCGTGAACCCAATCATCGGGGAGCCTGGCCGTCCACCGAAACTGGACCGACAACTTCACCAAATCCGAAGCGTCCCCGCGAAAAAAACCGTCAATACAATCACTGGTTAGAAACGACTTGATTCGAGCATGTGTCACGATTTTTCTCACGAAGCTTGGACGCTTGAACAAAAAAAGATAGGCACTGGCTCAGCAAGTGCGCGTCCTGCGCCAGCGTTAGTCACTGCGGTGATGTAGTATCGAGATGTATGTGCAGAACTGCCCTGCTGTCAGCATGCAAGTCAAAGACCCTAATTGTCAGCCCGGTCACCCCGATCCACCTGGTCATCCTGCTTCCCCTTCTCGCTGCTCCTCAACCCATCGCTGCTTACGCTTGTGTGTACCATGTGTCCCTCATCCCATTCCTGCTGGCTGCTCCCTGCTCATTGCCCCCTGATTGCTGCCCGCTGCTTTCTGTTCCTTACTGTGTGATGCCTGTCGGTGGCCCGTACCCCTCCTCAAGCAACGACAAGGCTGTGAAGGACGAGGACATCCTGGAAATGAAGGATCGATGTGGACGGGGTGCAAACAGATGGGAACGAAGGTGGGACGAGGCGAGACCACGCCGACAAAGAAGAGGGTCGTGACGGCGTGGGTGCAGAAATGAGGAAACGTGAGCAGGGAGGAAAACGGGGGAAGGAGGACGACCAGTGAGTGTGGCGGTGGGGCGGGAGCCGCACCCTGAGGACCACCCGTGCTTCATCTGTGCAATCGTTCGCGGACCCTGGCTAGCTTCGTGGCCGTGCGTTGCGGATACGTTTCGAGCAAATCGCTGTCCGCCTTATCAAGGCGCCTGGTGGTACGACGAGATGAGTGTTTGTAAGATGGGGCGGAAGAGGGGGGGGGGGACAGGTTGACCAGAGGAAACTCGAGGGGCAATACAGCAGGAAGCTTCAACGGCACACTGAAATTAACGCGTGCCTCCTCCAGGGTTGGTTGCTCTGCTTCAGCCCAGCATGAGTGACCAACGCCCAATTTGCCTGTTGCCTTTCCCTGAGCGCCGCGCGCATGCGTCGGAAACGTTTCCAGCCCCTACACACGGACGGATGGCAGGTCGCTTCCAGAGTATGGCTCTCGCCTCTGCTATCTGGGGAGCCACCGCCGCTGTGTCGGCGCCCCGCAGAGCGGCCTGCCTCAGCGTGACGAGCATCACTGGTGACACGAGTGACACCACCCTGGCCGTCCTCGATGAGCACTGCTCCACATGAGAATGATGTGGAAGGACTCTCTCCGCGACGTGGGGCTGGCGTGGCCGGCGCGGGGGGGCGGGGGCGGTCGGCGCACCCAGCCTTCCACGAAAGGCGGGAGCGCGAGATCCCAGCACGCAAGACGGGGTGGGCACGGAAGTACTCCGCAGGGCCCTCTAATGGACCGTCCAAGGTCCGCGCGCCCTTCGTTCGGCCGGCACTTCCGGCGAGGCACCGTGCACCTCCCAACGGTCTACGCATCATTCTGGCAACGTACCAAGGAGTGCGCGACTGCAGAATGACCATAACCTCTTTTTCCTCCCTCTACACCTCCGATGAAGATGGCGGCGCCGACCGCGCCAGTCCGCCGCCTGCCCAAAGCCGTGTCCAGCTGCGCGCCCAAGTGCCCGTCAAGCCAGCCCCAGAGCTGGGCCTTCTGCGGCAACTCATAGGGGCCTCTCATACCATCTTGTGGGCGCGTGCGAATCGACGCCAATCTACTGCCGCTCGTCCTAAATATGCCCTGGACGTTATGTCCAAAGCCTCCTGCATTGGGTTCTCGTTTTGAGTAGAGCACTGGGGTCGCGTCTGCTCTGCCACCTTCTTCTCCTCGTTTCTCCCTTCGTCTCTTCCCTCCTCCTCTCCACTCTTGCCCTCCCCTCTTCCTCCTCTCCTCGCTCCTCCTCGTGTGTCCTGCCTTTTACCTGGCTTGCCCGCGTAACCCCTGGGGGGCTGCGATCAGCGAAACTGTCGCCACTTTCGAGGGCTGCTGGGGGGCCAGCATAGTGCGTACCAGACGCAGATTCATATTAGACCTCGCCATCCTTGGGGGGATGCGATCTGCGACGCTGTCATTATTCTCGAGGGCTGCTGGGGGGGCAGCATACTGGGTACCAGACGCAGATCCAGATTAGACCTCGCCAACCTGGGGGGTGCTGCGATCTCCGAAACTGTCGCCACTCTCGAGGGCTGTTGGGGGGGGCAGCATACTGGGTACGAGAGGCAGATTCAGATTAGACCTCGCCATCACTTGGAGGCCGCGATCTGCGAAACAGTCACCACTTTCGAGTGCTGCTGGAGGACGACAGCGACTTTCGAGGGTTGCTAGGGGGCCAGCATAGTGTGTAATGTTCGAAAACGGCTAACACAACAAAAATTGGGGGGCAGTTTAAGAAATAGTTATTCCCAGCGCTGTAGTGCGCATCTAGAAAACAAAAAGAAGACGGGGCAAACCGAACCGCCGGGGGCGTACCCGCGACCGCCCTGGCGTGAACAGAAACCGCACTCGGGGGCCATCCCTTGCGCACCCCTTCTAATGCCGAGAGAGCCCCAGAGGGGCTCCAAGATAAACCCAGGTGCTTTAAAATGGCCTCCAAGATGGCGCAAGATGGTCCAAGCTGGCTCAAGATGGCCTCTAAGATGCTTCCAAGTGGCCCCATGATGGCCCCAAGACGGGTCCAAGTGGCCGCGGAGACTCCCAAGGAGGCCCCCAATATGCCAGAATCTTACCATCACCTAAAGGACATTAATGATTTGGGCGTTCTCACCCTTTCCCTTCCGATGGGCTCCCGAGGCCTCAAGATGGCTCCAAGATGGCCCAAGAGGGCCCCAAGAGAGGCCCAAGATGGTCCTACGACTGCCCCAAGAGCGCCCAAGAGCGCCACAAAAACGCCACGAGAGGGCCCCAAGAGGCGACTTTGAGGGCTCCGGATGGGCGACCCTACTGAATGACCTCCCCTCTCTGATCGATATCCTCCAAAAGGGTCCCTCGAAGGCCTCGAATGCAATCGCATGGTTCGGTCTCCGTAGGATATTTTCCACGAGGAACAATGAAACATTTTTCCAGAGGCGAACTAATGGCAGTCGGGATCCGGGGGGGGGAGGGGCGGTTATCATTTTTAGCAGATTTTGGACATTACCAGATGCAGATTCATATTAGCCCTCGCCATCTGTGGGGGGGTTTCGATCTGCGAAGCTGTCGCCATTCTTGAGGGCTGCTGGGGGGGCAGCATCGCGGGTAGTTATAAGGCGCAGATCCAGATTAGACCTCGCCATCCCTGGGGTGATGCGATCTCCGAAACTGCCGCCACTCTCAAAGGCTGCTGGGGGGAGCAGCATACTGGGTGCCAGACGCAGATTCGACCTCGCCATCAATTGGAGGCCGCGAACTGCGAAACTGTCGCCAATTTCGAGGGCTGCGGGGGGCCCAGTACCAGTACAGTGGGTACCAGACGCAGATCCAGATTAGACCTCGCCATCTTGGAGGGGCTGCGACTTGCAAACTGTCGCCACTTTCGAGGGCTGCTGGGGTGGCCAGCATAATGGGTACCAGACACAGATTCAGATTGAACCTCGCCATCCCTGGGAGGCTGCGATCTGCGAAACGTTCGCCCCCCTCGAGGGCTGCTGCGGGGCCAGCATAGTGGGCACCAGACGCAGATTCAGATTAGAGCGCAGATTCAAATTATATCTCGCCATCCCTGGCGGGCTGCGAATTTCGACGCTGTCTCCACATTCTCGAGGGCTGTGGGGGGCCAGCATCGCGGGGGGTCAGCATCGTGGGGCCCCCATCCTCGTCCTTTCGACCGTTGTCCTGTGAGTCGTGCAACGTATGCGCAACACACCACCGCGTCTGCACTGTTGTTGTTCATGCTAATATAGGCCTCCGTCTCTTGTTACTTGATGCAAATGGGTTGGGTACGTCACAGGATAATTGTAATACATGTTGTACTCGGCGTCTTGGACATTAGTTTGTTGTGCGATTGTAGGTCCTGGCCAGGCCAAACTAACAACACTAGAAAACTGGTTGCTGCTTGTTGCTGTTGCAAGTATGTTAAAGAGTTGACTGCGCAGATCAGTAGTGTCATCTACGTCGTCCTCAATTCCTTCTCCTTGCGTCTAGTCCTCCCTAGCATGCGGTTGTTGTGTTCCTCTTGCTCTTTTCTGACCGCTGTTGCTGGCCGGGGGCCTCTGGGCCTGTCTCGCGCCGGCGTCTGTGTGGATCCTAACACCGCGGGGATCGTTCAACCTTGAATGATCGGCCGTCTCTGAAACGTCAGATCGTTCAACATCGACCGATTCTGAGTCGCCGGCGGTGCTCAACGTGTTGAACGCCCGTGGCGGGGTTGCCGCCGGTCGGCACGACGCGAACCTGCCGTAGAACTGCGCGCGATGCGGGAGGAACGGGAGGCGGGAGCGAAGACGGCAGGGAGGACAAGGAGCAGCCTTCGACAGGATAGCAAAACACACCCGAAATGTACGACCGACAACGACGGGCCCAAAACGGCCTCACCCAGCCGCATGAAACGCACGTTAAACGTGTAGCATTGTCTTATCGTTTTTAGTTTGGCAATGGCCAACAATACAAGCGGTAAAACAAGCCCAAAACGTTTTTGAGGTCTACGTGAAACCGCCGCCAATCGACGCGGGTCGACGCTAATCGATGCGAATTTGGTACTAGATCATCGCCTAACCCAGACGCTAATCGACACCAGTGCGCTCTCGAGACGGAAATGCGACGGGATGCGAACTCCCATGACTCGGTACCGAGCTCAGCCCGCCGGAAACCGCGCCTCAAGCGTCAGCGCGCACAACTCAGGGGGCCCGTCGGCCCGCCGAGCCGATGGCCTGGCCCGAGCTTGACGGGCAACGATACGGGGGGGGGGGCTGGCAGGGGGAGGCAAACACCGACCTGGAAGCGGTGATACATCGCCGATAGCTGCATCAGCGATAAGCCCCCGATGGCGAATCCGAACATTCCTAGGCGGGGCAGGGCTCGTGGACCCCTACCGGCGATCACTGGGCGATTGGGGGTCGACGCGTCCACCCTGATTATGCCTACGCTCCCCTATCGTTGTGCCTGACAGTCGGTGCCGAGCGCGTTGAGCATTCGCTCCAAAATCCCGCTCTGTGCATGCCCGTGTTGCAGGCCGGTGGCATCGAAGGATCTCCTGACCTCAATACAAAACCGGGCTAGTCCAGCTTTGCAGGCCCCTGCTGGATCCTAAGCGCTAGCCCGGGTCAATACAACCCCCGGCCTGCAAGATCATGCAAGATCCGGCGCTCCCGCTGACCCCCGTTAGCATTTGACCCCCGTCAATTGAATCAGCATGGGGGAAGCGGGACCTGAGGGAAACGTGTCCTGGCAACCGCGGCCATTTCCCCAGGACGAGATATTCATCCAGAGTTGTTTCTCGACAGTCCCAGGGCCCGTGGGGGGCCCCGAGAGCACGAACACGGCGGAAAACCTCAGGACCCGCGCTCCAGCGCTGCCGATCCCGGCAGCAGAACAGCAAAACGGCGCCAGCAGGCAGCAGCGGGTGGTGGTGCCTCCAGGCTGCGGCGGGCCGACGTCAGTCCCTCCTCCAGCTGCTCCTCGCCGTCAAGGTTCGGGGAAACATGGCGTGGCCTGGCATGCGTACTGGAAGATCGGCGCACCTCAACCTCAACATTTCGGGCGGTCGCGGTCTCCTCCAATTCCTCTTCGTCCTCCCCCTCCTCCAGGGGCGGCAGCTGTCCTGCCAAGGGAAGGCCGCCGTCTTGACGGCCGTCTCCTGCGTGGCCGCGAGAAAGCGTGAGCGGGTGCGCACGCCCGGGAAAAAGGGAACGAAGGGCAGCGAGGATGACCGGGAGAGGAGGGGAGGTAGAGGGAAGCTCATGTTCCGACATCCTCTCCTCCCGGGGGGTCAAACCCTTTTCTTTTTTGCTCGCGAGCGACGCGGACAGCCGCGAGCCGTCAAACAGGTCGTGAAAGCGCAAGCCAGACGCAGGCAGAACGCGGAAAAGGGCCACAACGGTGGCGAGGACTACGCAAGGCAAGCCAAACGAAAGAGAGACACACAGAAGAGACAAACCAAACCCTTTTCGCGAACGCCCCGAAAAACGGAATCGAACAGAGGTTCGAGTCTTCCCCTTTCGTCTCCTTCTAGCCCCATCCCTAGTCGGGGATGAATGGGCGAGCGGGGTCCATGCCTCCCCCCTGGGGCCGCCAGGGCAGCGCTGAAGCGGGCCAGGCGAGGGGATTTGTTAGTGGGCCGTGGGCCTCGCGCTGACTAGGCGCGCTCCTGATTGGCTCCGCCAAAGCGGTCGCTACGGAGGGATATTCCGCAAACGTCGCCTGATCGCGCATCGATCTGAATCCCACTCCTGCCGCCACCCCTGGGATTCTCTGGACACGCGAGGAAGGAGAAACCGAAGAGGTCCTCGTTCTTGCGGGATGAGTGGAAGAACTCTCACCATGTGCGTTTATGGGCAAACGGTTGGTTCCTCGGCAACACGCGGTACAGCGGCTTTCACCTGATGTCTTAGATAACTGGTTGATTCCTCCGCAAAAACAGACAAACAGTGAAGGTGTCCACTGGCACGACGTGGATGCGCCCAGGCGGTGGGCGGATGGGCAAGTGCACCACCAGGCTCCCCCCATTGTCACTGCTGCCAGGGTACTAAGAGAACAACGCGGAATCGGAATTGAGTACGTGTCTGAGGATTGCCCACCCAATCGCCGCACAGCACCTGCCACGCGAACGATGCGTACGAATCAGAAACGTACCAGGCGAAAAAACAACACAAAAGCCGTGTAAGCATAGTGGAGCAATGAAACATAATTCAATCCCCACAACCACAATCATCAACCCAAAATACCAGCACACTCGAAGATCCTACGGCGAAACGAGAACTGCACCACCAATCAACTTTAAAGAAACTTATGCGCACCACGCTGATTGATGTCTGCCCAAGGCTTTGTCGTTGCTCGCCGACAAAAAATCCGACAGTGCACTTCCGCCGGACGCCAATCCTGATGCCGTCCAAACCGCCACCGGATTGGACGCCAATCCTGATGCCTCCAATCCGATGATTCACAACGCCATCGCTATAAAACCAAGATGTTTACGGAAACGCTTCGAACCGATGCTTGGGTCGCTACGGAGGGGGGGGGGCGAGATTGGAAAGGGGGGCAGAGTAAGATCGAGGGTTTGTTGCTGCGGACGACGCCACAAACGACTGCGCGCAGGCTGCGGGAAAATAAAATTAGAGGACGCCTCAGAAACTGATGACCTGCTGGCCCTGCAGCGACGTGACGAGAAGCCACGCTGGCGGAACAGAAACAGGGAAAAAGCATCGAAATATATGATCCCGCTCGTGGTGTGGCTCGCGACGCAGAAGCATTCAGGACCCCGAGAATCTCTGACAACAGTTGGAGTGAGATTGAGGGGCGAGGGAGGAGGGGAGGGACGGGGGACGACAAAAGAGGGGGGGGGGCATGGACCGACACGCTCCCCGAGCGTGGAGCACGCGTCCGACCGCTCCCCCCCCGGACGGGGTCCTGGCCCAGCGCTGGCAGCGCCTAGCACGGGAAAGGCTGGGCTTGGAGTCCGTGGGGCGGGAGAGGATGCGGAAGGCTCGTGCCCTGACTGATTGCGCGTTGGTTTCTGAAGCCGCGCGGGTCGATCAACCTTGAACAATCGGCATAGTGAGGATGAGCAACGTTCCAATGTTAACCTTGCCTCCTTCACATTCGGCCCATCCTTGGCCGCTTTCACTGGCCGCATCCCGCTCGCAAAGCGTCGGCATGGCCTACCAAGACCCTTGCATCCTCATCGTGCGTCCTTACAATACAGCTTCCCTAAGCCGCAGCAGATCGTCCAAGGTTGGCCGATTCCGGACCATCGTCGGCTCGGGGATCTTCTGACCCGGATCAATCCAGACCAAAGTCAGTCAGGCCTTGCAAGATCCTGCAAGATCCTGCACCCAAACCTGGGTCAGTGCGAAGAATCCTGCAAAATCCTGCGGAATCCTGCGCCCAAACCCGGGTCAGTGCGCCCCTGGCCCTGCGGGATCCTGCAAGATCTGGCGCCCTGGCTGACCCCCGTTTGCATTGACCCCCGTCTCAAGGCTCCTGATCGGCGCTGAAGTTTGAGCGCCCGGACCAAACGTCACCACCGCATCGGCACGGCACGAGCCTGCCGTACAGGCAAGGTCTTGCCACAAGCAAGCCGACATCAGGCAGGAAGTCTCGTTCCAAGTTCGGGGCCCCACCAGCGCCGAGGTTCACGAGGTGCGCCACGGAAAACGCTCAAGGAGAGGGCCAAGGAACCCCGGGCTTCTTCCGAAACGAAGATGGTCCGAGATGGTCAGATACTCCTCGCACTCCTCCTCTTGTCAAGAGGCTGCAGGCCGTCCCTGGCCAGCCAGTATACCGGGAAGCGACAGTGCAGTGAGGGTACGCAGTGCGGGTGAGCGGTGGCCAGGACTGGACCAGCGACAGACTGGGGCTTGGGGTTTGGTAGTTGCACGGTTGGACCCGAAGGCAGATGTAGTGGAAGGGGCTGGGTCATATGTGGGATCATGCTGAAGGAGGGCCGAGACAAGAACACAAACAGGTAGACGAAGAGAGGATGATAAGGACAGAAGCGGAAACAGGGGCAAACCCCCGCTTCCCCATTGTCATGTCCATCATCACCGTCTTCATCATCGCAAACACCAACACCTTAACAATCATCACTATCGCCACACACCTTAACAATCATCACTATCGCCACTGTCACCACGATCGTGACCATAGCCAACACGATCACAATACATTACCACAACCGCAATCAGAATCGTCATCATTCACACCGTCATCTGTGTCGTCAAGGTTCCGGGAATCAGAAAGAAACTGGCCGAAGAAAACACCCACATGTAGCTGCGAATACCACAGAGGCGATGAGACGACGGAGGTGTGCGAACAAACTGCGAGTAACGTGGAGCAAAGCCCCTTTCACTAATGGGCAGCGCGCGGCAAGAGGAAGCAAAGACTGCCGCACGAGCTCCCTGTTGGGTCACGAAGCGTGTGAGAGGTGAACCGAAATAGCAAGGGGACGCGAATCCTGCCTCATGCGCCTTACATGGGGCCACGAAGCGTGTGAGGGTTATGCCGGGATCGGCCTGGAGTGGAGTTCTCCACGGGGGTGCGAAGCGTGTAAGGGGGGTCTGGGGACGGTGAGCCCTGTCGCGGGATCTTTCCGTGGAGTTCCCTACGGAGTCGCAATCAATGCAACGGGCCGACCAAAAGAACAAGGTGACGCATATGAGCCCTGCCACTGGGGCCTTCGGTGGAGCTCCTTATGGGGTCACGTAGGAACTGAAGGGCGTGCCGACATGGGCGTGGCGACGCATGTGAATCCGGCCACTGGAGCCTTCGGTGGCGCTCCCTCGGGGCCAGGATCGCTACCGCAGAGGGAAATCCAATTCAATTCCTGCAACAACTTCATTGGTTATGTTGGCCAGCGCGCGCCGCTGGCACACCACGTCAGGAAACCCTGGAAAAGGCCCACGGCGCGGGCGGCTCGGCGAGGAACGGCGGCAGCTCAACCGTTTGTACTCGGGGTCGAAGTCGCCCGCGACGACGCACTCGGCCAGCTCGAAGTACAGCTGGTTGCCCCAGCATGTGGCAGCTGTCCGTTTGCATTTAACCTGCGGCGCCAGTCCCGTTCCCTATGCCCTCGGACTCTCTTCGGAACTCCTGCCGCCGTTCCTCGCTCTCGGACCTCCTGCCGCTGCTCCTCGGCCTCCGCGTCCGCCCTGGCCTTCCGAGCAGCAGAGCTCTTCAAGTCAGGGGCAACGGTGCCGGTCATGTTTCGCAGCCCCGAGAAGTGTTTGGCATTCTCGAAATGGGTTTGCTGGGGTTGCTACCGCACGCGTCGACTATCGCCCGCGCTCGCACGCACAGTAGCTCAGCAAGCACCAACAAACCCAGGTTCAACTTATCATACGACCCAGCCCTCTCCACCGAATCTACCGTCTTGAGCTCGCGATAGGTTCGATCGGTGATCGCAACATGTGCCGAACGCTCATTTGTCCAAACGCCCACAAGCGCCTGCACACTTCTCCCCATGCGGGCGCGGGGATGGGCAACAAAGGGAGGCGTGTCTGGAGGCAGTCGAAGAACGGGTGCTGGGACATCTCGGCTAGGACGTCCCCCCACGCTTTGTGAAGTGTCGCCCTTTAACATCGCATTCGATCGCCAAAATTTGTACATCACCACCGTCTACACTGCATTTGCCTCCGCCGCCGGTGCCCCCAGGGGCACGGCCGCTCAAAAACGCGAAGAAAACTCATCCAAGCTGCCGTCGCTGGGGGGTGGCAATGGTCCCTGCGTAACCTCAGCCTCGTCCGCGCCCCCCTTGCACCGCGGCCAACGCAGCGAGGGCCGCCAGATTGGACACCTCACGGATCAGCTGGTCGCGCTCGTCCGCCGTCATCGGTTGCACCCTCGCCCAGCCTGGCCAAACGCCCTTCAACTATCGCGCGCTGCTGCCTGATCGCCGGGTCGGCAGCCTCCAAGGCAACGGCTTCCCGACGGGGTTCCAGCCCGCAGCTAGGCCCACCGCGGTCCACTTCATTCCTAATGGCGGCACCACCTTTCCAACAACAGCCTTTCAAACGGCAACCTCTAAACCGGCATGGCTTTGGGGCTGAGCGGGAGGCGGAAACGGCAGCGGAATACCTCCTTCAACAACAGCGGCCTGGGCGGGCACCTCCACCGCAATGTCGATCAGCGTGTGGGATGACGGACGCCCTTCTCAGTGCCGACCCTGGCGGAGAGCGCATAATCTTGCCGATGTGCACGAGCTGCTGTTTGTAGAGCTGGTCTGAAGCGAACTGCACGCCAGTCCTCTGCAGGACTGTTGCGTTCGAAATTCTCGAGATGTAGGACTGCGGGATACCCATGAGAATTATCAGGCATTTGGCCTGGAAGCCGTCAGGCCTGTTCAAATCAGCTTTCAAACATCAGCCAGCGGACAATCCATACAAAAGGTTGGTTTCAATGAGCGCGGTGAATACGTGCAGCGACCATCTTCGAAATAACAAAGAATGCCGCCAGCCTAGGCTCACCGCGCGTTCGCCAATCCGATCCTCTGGCGGAATTCGGTCGCCATCCTTCCGTCGGCAGTCAGAGTCGACCCGAAATGCACGAGCGATTTCTCACACTGCACGTAGTGGTCCCCGGCTGCACGTCCAACCGCTGTTAAAGGTGAACTCTGTTAAGCAATAAACAGCAAAGTGTAACGAACACGCAGAACTGAAACGTATTCGTAGACCCCTCCAAGGTTCAGAGACCTTACACCAAACACTAAGATCAATCTAGCCCTCGCCTTCGCACAGCCTCGCCTCGCCCGCGCGCATGACACGAACCGAAACCGAAACCGAACGTGCATTATCGGTGTCACCCGCATCAACCTCCGATTACAAAAATCTGCGAACACCACTCGTACGCGCATCAACATGCCGGACTCTGTCGGAAGCGCCACAGCGTGCGAGCAATGCGATATGTCTGCGCGAGCCAGCGGCAAACCTGCGAATGCCACCGTAGCCTGCGAGCACAGCCTCATGTCTGTGAGCACCACCGTATGCCCGTAAACGCCACCGCCTGCCTGAACGCACTGGAACACTACAACACGCCTGCGAACAACAAAGCATGCCATTCGGGGGGTCTGGCCCTCATCCCCCACCCCACCACGCACGACCGTTACCGTCACGCTGAGGCGCTGGGGTTTGGGGGGGCGGATTAAAAGCGTTACGCGACGGAGGCCGCACAAAAGTAAACTCACGTACATCAGATCGGGCCGCATCGGCACGGAGTCAGAATCGGATCGGATCGGATCGCGCCAAGGTCCACAGCAACACTATACAAGCAGCAGGCCAGCCACATCGGATCGCCAGAATGCAGGACCCGAGTCAGATCTGGCTGGCCAGGATGGACATCGAGAACTGGATCGGTGGGCCCGAAATACAACCTGGGAGGATGAGGATGACGAAGGGACGAGAGGGCGACGACGACAAGTGCCAGCTATGAGAGGAAGCGAGGAGGATGAACACCAGGATCAGCAAGGAGAGGGGAGAAAGCGGAGGACACAAAACCTCCATAATGCCAAATGCATGCCCCGCCGGGTGACGAGGCTGCGGCGTCTCGTCTTTTTCCCCGCGAACGAACGCACCGCTCCTAGCGACATCCAGTGTCTGAACATTCGCCTCGAGGTTCCTCGACGGCGGAGGGGGCGGCGGGGAAAATGGCGGGGGAGGAGACGGGGAAAGTCAGAGTAAAAGGGAGGGCGGGGGAAGGATGGGGAGGAAGGAAATACAGGGGAACGACAGGGGATGAAGGGAGGTTGGGGAGGAGGGAAGAAGGGGGTCGAAAGAGGATTGGATGTAAAGAGGAGGGGGGATGGGGTGGTGGCGAGAGAGCGATGCTCCAACTGCTGTAGCATCACACGCGCATGAGCCACTTCAGACTACAATGTATAACGCTTGGCACTTTCCCCGAACCTACAAACAACACGATGGGTATCCGCGAGCCGGTCTTCACCAAGGCCTTACCGCAACCAACGACTCCTTTCGGTTGAGGCTGGCTACGACTTTGTTGATGCCACCTCGGGGGGACCCGCCGCAGCCACCAGACCCGCCACCTGCTGCCCCCCTCCATCCCGTCCACCTATATACTCTTCCGCCCCCTTCCTCGCCCCCTCCACCCCGTCCCTCCCCCCTCCTTTCCCGCCTTCTTTGCACCCCCCCGCCCCCCCTTCCAACTCGACACACGCGGCCGAACGAGGGAGTGCAGGAATCTGTGGAGGTGGACGGAAGGAAGAAAGGCGGAGTTGGACGGAGGAGGGAGGAAGGAGAACGAGGAAAAGACTTGGGTAGGCGCGGCACGCGACACCGATGCCGCAGCGAACCTTCCTGGCCCAAGCCCCCGATCTTGAAACCAGCTCAAATAAACATGTTGACTGCGACGGGCGTTTGCGTGCTGACACGCGCACGCGCACGAGCTGTCATAAGGCCCGGCCGCGTAACGATCCAGAACTGTTCACGTCGCGGCGCGGCAAAGGCCATCCGCTCGCGCGTCGAGCAAATCTGAGCTGTAAAATGCCGCGGAGAGAAAGAGGGAGGGAGGGCGCACTCACGTGGCCGCGCCGCAGGGAGCGGGGCGGCCAGGCTGCGGAGCAGCCAGTGGCAGCGGCGCGGGGCGGCGTCGCGGGCGCTCCCAGGAGCGGGGCCAGCAGCCGCAGCGCGGGCGAGGCCCAGCAAGCGGGGTGGGCGGGAGCAGTGGGCGGCAGGCGGACCAGGGCGCCCGGGCGGGGGCGGCACCTGAGGCGCGCAGCGCCGGGCTGAGAAGGCCGGCGCGGCGCAGCAGGCGCTCAGGCAGTCGCCAAGAGGCTATGCGAGCCTCGCCTCCCCAGTCTGGGTTTGTTGAGGCGCTGGCACTGCGGCTGGCAATATCGCGGCGCGATTGCACGCCGACGCCGCGATCCAGAACACAATAAGTCGAAGAGGGCACCGTCATCCATAAATGAAGCAAGCACGTGAAATATATACAATACATTGCGCGCGGCTGTATGGGCTTCCCACAGTCCACGTGCCCGTTGATGACTCGAATTCTGAAGTTATGGCTTGTCAGACACCCCAGGAGAGAGCTCGCTTGTGACCAACTATGGCCATGAATCCCTGTACACCCTGTGCTTCTTTCTTCAGAAACTACGCTCGTGAGGGTGAACGGATGCAAGGGTATGTTCATTCAGAATGGATCGCACCCCATCTTTGCTTACGCTGGAATCTTAGAAGACGCACGCGCGCGGCCCGACAGAGCCAGACTTGACGATCACCGCCCTCTATTGGTGTAGTTGTCGCGGGCCTTTGACATGAAACAATGCGGCTCTGAGCCGACGGCCAACTTTCGAGAACGGCCTGTGCTCAATCCACTTGGGTGCCCGAAGCTACGAGCTCTGGGACGAACCGAAGCGCCAAGGCTGCCACAGGAACGTCGGATGATGCGACGGGGCGGCGTCATTCATAAGGAAGGAGGATGGGAGCGGAGGAGAAGAAAGTGAAGAGGAGGAGAGGGGGAGGAGAAAAGGAGAGAAACGACGGCCAGGGAAGGGAGGAGCGTAAAGAGGAGAAGAGGAATGCGGGAGGGGAGGGGGGCGAGACTGGAGGGAGGGGGTGCGCGGATTAGTAGATGATGTAACGAGCGTCCCACGGCCACCGAAGTTCGAGTCCAGCAGCCACCGCATCATCTGCAGAAAGCCTACGAAGTTGAGCTGGCCACTCCTGTTGGTGTCCATCTCCTTGATCTTCGCGTCCAGCGTGGGCTCGTCTTTGGTCTGCAGGGGGCAGCCCAGACTCTGGAGCAGCTTGATCAGGGAGATCTTGGAGATATTCTGTTCCAGGCCTTGCCGAGCCCGGCAGTGGGGATAATGTTTTGCTGATTGTTGTTGGGGGAATGCCTGGAAAGAGGAGGACCGCACCAACCCACAGCCGTAGGGCCTTCGTTCCAGGCACGCCCCGGGGACGACATCGATTGGGAATGCCCATCGTCGCAGGCTGGTTCGGGCCGACGGCGAACGCCGCTCCCCCTCCCGCCTCTCTCCTCCCTCCTGCTGCATCTCTCCTCCCTTTTTGTCAGACTTCAGCCTCACGCAGATGCTCTGAGCTAGGACGGGAATGGTGTCATGATGCGATTGGCCCACGACGCGTTCCGATAATTACAGAGTGTCTAGCGGCCCTCGGGACTGAAGCGCTGGAGTTCGCGCGGATCATCAAAACTTCCTGGAACTCTTGGAACGGATCACTCTCATGACGTCTTGCTCCTCTGGTGGACGCTTGATGCCCCAAACTCCGCATCTCTTCTGATGTGAAGGTCAAGCCGCTGGTACATCCAACAGTCGAGGCGGACTAAAACAAGAGGGGGTTAATGAATTAGCTCGCGTAGCTGTTTTTTTCCAGCGCCTCCCGGAGCCAGGAAAGGACAAATATCGCAGAAAGCGCCAGGCGGCGGGGCCGAGACCAGCTGCACGCAGCAGATGTTGCAACCCTCCCAATACATCTCCCCCTCTTCGTCCGACTCGATGGTGCCATGCGTGTCCGAGAACAGGACGGGCTTACATTACAAGTGGCAACAACACTCAGATGGGTTGAGCTCATCCCCTGAGCAGGGAGAGTTGTAGAAGAATGACGTGCACATTGCCCACTGCCTTGATCGGGGTCGCACTGCCTGGTAATAGACGAGCGCGTTCCGCTACTGGCAAAGTAACTACTCGCAAGTGGCCTGGATCCGCCGCGGGTGATTTACGATCCATTACACAAAACAGATACATGTTTCTTCCTGACGTTTGCGAGTAGGCACTTTGCAAGTAGCGGAACGCGCTCGGTGAGTCAAGGCAATGTCGCGAAACCCGGCTCTCTGCACTCAAAACAGCTCCCAGGCCCGGGTCAGCAGAAAATTGGGAGGGGAATGTCGGCCCCACGTCGCTCCCAAACCTGGGTCAGCCAAAGGGCATCATGGCGGACTGGTTGACCCCCATCTGGGCTGATCCCGTTACGTGCGCCCTGTTTTGAGCCGCGTCGAGGCAGCATGCCGGTTGGCAGCCCTGTCATCGTACTTCGAGTGGCACTGAAGGTAGTGGCCACGTACTCTGCTTACAACGCTTTCGCCCTACACCAGCGCGCCAGGGCAAATCCTGGGTACTGCTCTGCATTTGGATCCATTTGGGCTGCGTCGCTGTCTGCAGTGATCCCTCATGAGGCCTGGATAACGATGTCAGCAGCAACACCTCATTTTCTGGTCGGCTGACGCTTTAGTCTGGCCTCTCGTCGTAACCCCGTGATGAGGCTCACACTGGTGACCTGGGATTGGGCCAGCCCAGCTGGTGGTGGGTACTTACACGTCACAAGCTGTTTTGATCACTCCATCCTTCTTCTTGCGTTGCCCATCATGGATCATCCTCATCCTTCGCCGTTTCCTCCTCTGAGTCCTCCCCGAGACTGCGCCCAAGGCCTTTTCTGTTCGGCCGCCGTGCCACTCAGACACACGCGGCACGCGGCCCTTGAAGGCCAAGCCGTCAAGAGGCCGCCTGTCACATGACTCGCTCGCCTCTGCGGCCCGCACGGTCTGTTCGCACAAGGGGCTCTGGCACCGACGCCAGTCCTCGCACGCCCCACGTGCAAACGCATGACGCGCGTGTCCAGTCGAGCGGGCGGTACGCGGGGGTGGCCCAAATGTGGGGTGAAGAAAAAGGCCCTCAGGGGCCCCGTTCTTGGGCGCCTTCTGGCTCCGAAAGGGCCCCATCGAAAGGGCCCTCTTCTTCCCCCCCCGTTTGGGCCACCCCCGCGTACCACCCGCGCGATCCAGTCCCCGCGCTCCGCTCCGGGGGCCCGGGGAGGGGCAGGCGGCGCCGCCCTCGGGCGCTGCGACGCGGCCCCGCCTGGAGGCCGCGCAGCCGCACCCCGGGGCGGGGCCGCGGCGCAGTGCCCCCCGGACGACTCGGAGCTGCGCGTGGCTGGGCAGACCAGACCCCCCAGCTGGCTCCAACCTGGATCCAACGGCAGCTTCGGGAGACCAACAGGTCAATTGCCGATGTACCGCTGCGCCCTGGACCTCTCCCGGGGTGCGTGCTGACCAGGATGAGGCGAACCCAGCGGTGGTGACGAGGGCCTCCCGGGGGGGGGGGGGCCCAAAGAGGGGAAAACGGGCGAAGGGTAGCAGTATCGGTACCGTCGGAACTAGGACAGAACAACATCCTTCAAGAACATGAGGCCCTCCGCCGGCCCAAACTAAAGGACCTTCCAGGGTGCCCCCCCCAGGATGCACATGAACATCCAACAAACACAAAGCGCATCAAGGCACCCTCCCCGAACCGACCTCGACCTCATAACCCTGTGCCCCAGATAATCATAACCCCACATAATAAAGTTCGGGCATCTGGCGGGGATAATCAACGATTTTCATGATGATGATGATGATGATGATGATGATGATGATGATGATGATGATGATGATGATGATGATGATGATGATGGTGATGGTGATGGTGATGGTGATGGTGATGATGATGATGATGATGATGATGATGATGATGAGGATGATGAGGATGATGACGATGATCAAATCCTATGGAACCACAATGAAAAAATAGAGGGGGGTTAAGGGGGGGTATGTTTTATTAGCCGGGGCACCGGGGAACCACGGTCCAACAGTACCGGCGCCTCGCTCTTGCTTCCGCGGCCTCCCGCCGCACATGCGCTGGCCTTCCCCCCGCAGGCCCGCCACCACACTGCTCCCGCCCGGAGGGCGACACCCTCGCCGAGGGCGAGAGGCACTGCCTGGCACGACAGATTTGAACGTGCCCGCGGGCCGTCGCCGAGGAGGTCCTCGACCGTGCTCCTGTCGGCGGCGAGCGAGGGCGGGAAGCGAGGAGGAGAAGGCCTTCTCAGAAGGCGGCGGGGCTTCTCCGGGGCCCTCGCGCCTGCCTGCCGAGGAGTCTGTCTGTGCCTACGGGGAGGGCTCCCGGGGCACCTCCGAGCCCTCAGAGAAGGCCCGCCCCTCCTCCTCCTCCTCCTCCTCCTCCTCCTCCTCCTCCCTCTCCTCCTCCCCCTCCTCCTCGTCCTCCTCCTCCTCCTCCTCCTCCTCCTCATCTCTTCCCCCGGGGCTCGCCGCCGATCCTGTCGGTTCCGTCCTGCTCCTCCGCGACGCCCCAATCCCACCCGCCCTGCTGCCTCGCCCAGTGGATCCGCCACCGCTCCCGCAGCGGCCGGCGCACCCCTCGCGCAAGACGAAGGCAGAGCGAGGAGACTAAGACGAAGGCAGAGTCGAGACAACATCGGACCTATACAAATAAGAAATCTCAGATCATCGGCGGGCTTGGAGGATGTACCCGTATCGGGCGCCGCGGCAGTTTCAGAGCGTTCTGGAACGCTGGAACGGATTTATCTCCATTCTAGGCCCGTCCGAGATACACCAAAATGAGGGAGGGTGCATCGAGAACACCTCTGAGAACTGGCAAGCCTTGAGGATATATCGGGCGCCGCGGCCGTTCCGGGGCGTTCTGGAACGGTCTGGAGCGATTCATACTTATGCATCCTGGGCCTGAATGATTGGCTGCCTTCGGCGGCCTTCGTAGGAGGGCGCCAACTGCTCAACGGTACACTGACCCTGGGCCCTGGGCCCAGGATCAGTGTGTACGCCCACCTGGCTTGACCAGGAAGGCCTGTATGCACCGATCCTGGGCCCAAAGTGGGTATGGCTGGCATCGGTGTTGATGTATGGTTGCGGTTCCCCGACTTCCACCTTCGGGAGGCCTTCGGACCACATCGGCGGCCACTGCGCTCTGCAGCGCTCGGAACCGAGCCTTTGCCTTTCTGAATTGTCTCGCTTATGGCAAGCCAATGACTCAGACCCTCCGACGTCTCAAAATCAGAACGGATGTGTTTCACCATGTTCGGTCTTATGACGCCCTCGAGCCCAGCAGATCTTTACAGATCGATCGAAAGGCGAACCACTTATACAAGATGATGCGTCGAAAACTAGGCAAACATCTTGAAACACAAAAGCCGTCGAAGATCCAGGTGTCGGGCTCTTGTTGTTGACGTCTGTCCCGCCCCTTGATCCCTTGAGCAACTGACACACCCCTCAGGCACATCGAGCCCAAAATGCGCTCATTTGGATGAACGAGTCTTTGGATGACCAAGTCAACAACCGTGACATTGCAATGTGAGCAAATCAGGGAAACGGGGCAACAAGGTCTGTCCCCCGTGCCGCCCCCGCCCCCAGGCGCCTGCGCAAGCGCGGTGACGGATTAGCGCAGCAGCGCAACAGAATGAATATCTCGCGGAACTGAGCGACCTCCGCAGGGTCGAAGTTCAGGTTCGAGGACGTCTCCTCGACCATGTCCTTCTGCCAGCGAGGTAGAAACATCTGGGCGTGTGCGTGCTCTTCTGTGGACGCCCGAAGCGGGCACGAACAAAAATAGCGCAATGCCCAACAACGAGTGTTGTCCGAAACCAACAGCTTCTGTCTCAAATGGGCACAGTCCTCGACGACACCGACAGCGAGTCCTTTTTCAAAATGAACAGGAACTGCTGTCGGTCTTCGCGCCCGTTCATCTCGTTGTCATTTCGGTCTTCCCGATGTCTTGGGCCACTTCATGGCCTCCCGACACCTCCCGGGGCCACCCGAGACCGCGGGACCTGGTGGAACATGCACCACGTGGGGGGACTTCCCCCCAGTCTCGCCGCCGAGGAACGGTTGCCAGCCCTCCGGCGCGATCGACTTGCTAGCGGGGGGGCGACCAGAGCCGAAAGTCGAATATGTCCCTGTCTGCTGAAGGAGGGGACGGCGGCGTTCCGCACCCTATCGCGCAGCCCCACCCCGAGGGTTCTCCCAGGTGGAGGCCGCAAGGGCGGGATCGAGAATCGACGATCGGGTAGGATCGAGGATTAAGGAAGATCCAACGGCGCCTAACTTTGCGCTTCGCGCTGCGCGAACCGCGAATACCTTGGCGCTCTCGCGCCTCCCCCCAAGGGAGAAGAGGATGAGGAGAAATCGGAGCCGAACCGCGACGCGCGAATCACTTCGCGCCCTCAAGGGCGCCCATGAGGATCGAGGAGGATCGAAGTTCGAGCAACGAGGAGGTTCGAGGGCCTGGGGCCTGGGAGGGACTCTACATGGGTTCGGGGCACTGAGCGTTTCTCGCCCTTCTGTGTGTCTCTGGAGGCCTTTGGGGATCTCCGGAAGATGGGGGCGGGGCGAAGGCAGATGATGGGAAGAAGAGCGCGCCGAACCGCCATCCAATCCGCCGCCGAGTCCGCCCCTCCTGCCCCTTGCTTCGCCAACTGTCCTCGTACTTGCGGTCTCTTTTTGTCCGCTCTATCCGCATCAGCTGCACAAACTCCCAAAAAGAGTGAACATTCTGCCCAGCTGCACTCTGCACGCCAGCCTCCGCCGCCAGCTTGCGCGCCTTCTCCAAACTCTCGCTGATGGCCTGTTGGTTCGCCTTTGTCTTGATCTCAATGCCAATGTGGCCTAACAAAGCCATTATCTCCTTTTCATCGATGTCACCACTGCCATCCGAATCGTATCTCGCAAAGACGTCCCGGAAACGTTTGATCTCCATGTCGGAGAATCCGGCCTTCATCCGGTCCCATACATTGCGGACGACCCGGAAGAGGTCTGCGAGCTCCACGAACGAATCGAAATCGACCCCCTGATTGCCACAGGACTGCAGAGCCGGCAGAGAGCCTACTCGTGGGGGGGGGGGACATATCCATGTCTACGGCCTGGCGGATCGGACTCCCCTGCCGTGGCCCCGCGAATGCATGGCAGATGTGCGCGGATGCCCTGTGCGAATAATATCACTGCGACCGTCCATTGAGACGAAGCCAGAACGAGGACACACATTTGGGTGAGGATACATCGGGAATCCTTGAGACCCGGCGGCTCTGGAGGAGGTCTCGGGCGCCGCGGCCTTCTCAGAGCGGTCCGGGGGTTTTCTGAGAGCGTTGCGGAATGCCCTGGGGCGGACTTCTCCTCGCCCTTGCCCCGTTCGAGTACATGGGACCGCGCTTCGGTGCCCGAACCGCGAGGGCGTGGATATGGATATTTCGCGTTCGCCACTCGTGGCCCGCGAAAGCGTCGGCGATCTCCCTGGAGGCTCGCGTCTCGCACAGCGCCGGGAGCGCAAACCACAGGTCCCCGTGCAGCGACGAATGGCACCTGCAGGAGCCCAGGCAGGAGGACGAATTACGGCATGCACGCGGCGTGACAAATAGGGAAGCCGAAAGGCACCGATACCCCTATTCCCCTGACCTCTCCAAGTGTGCATTATGCCCAGAAGTTCGGTGCGAATCCAGCCGTGTCGACGAGGGCCCCCCTGGAAGCGTCCTTTTGTGGGAGCGCCCTTATGTGTCCGATAAAGCCGGATAAGATCGGGGAGAGTCCTTTTGTGTCCTGGGCTTCTGAGATACCTTACGTTCTTAATATGCCCTGCGCAAGTCTGTCGTGGCGTGCGCGCGTTTGCGCATGCGCGTGCGTGCGTAGATTATGTGCATGTGCGTCCGTGCGTGGTGGTCTGCGGCGCTGCTGTGTTGTGCCGTATTGCACTGCCGTTGTCCTGCGGTCTGCGTGAACATGTGTTGCCTCCCTGTGTGTGGATGCGTGCGTGCGTGTGTGGCTGTGCGTGCGTGCGTGTGTATGTAACTGCGTGTGCGTGTGCGCGTGCGTGTGCCTGTGTGTGCGCGCGCCTGAGTGCGCGCCGCTGTGTGAATAGATGTTCTGCGTGTTCTGCCGCGCTCCTATGTGTTATGCCGTGCTCCTGTGTGTTCTGTCATGGTATTGCTGTGCCGTGCTCAGGTGTTCTGCCGTGTTCAAATGTGTTCTGCCGTGCTCCTGTGCATTCTGCCGCGTTCCTGTTTGTCCTGCCGTGTTCCCGTGTTTTTGTGTGGCGTGCCGCGCTCCTGTGTGTTCTGCCGAATTCCTGTGTGTTCAGCCGCGCTCATATGTACTATGAGCGTTATGCCGTGCGCGTCGTGCACCTGCATTGTCTGCCGTGCTCCTGCGAGATCTGCCGTGCTCCTGCATGTTCTGCCGCGTGTTGGCTGGTTGGTTGGAGGGGCCTTCAAGGCGGGGGAAAAAAAAAAAAAAAAAAAAAAAAAAAAAAAAAAAAAAAAAAAAAAAAAAACCGCGGAAGGGCCGCCCCCCCCGAGGAGGCCGCCTTGGGCCCCCTCCCAGACACGTGCAGCACAGACAGAAGGCGAAGCCTCTGGTATATACTACACAAGACAACCATCGAGTGCAGCACTGACACGAGCATATACTACACCAGATCACACCCAGTGCAGCACTGAAAAGAACAGATACTACACAATATACCATTCGACTCGCAACACCAGAATCATGCAAGCACTGCTCAAACGAACAGAATCTATACAAGATCAGGGGAGGGAGGAACATCACACAAGACAACCATCAAGTGCAGCACTGACAAGAGCATATACTACACAAGATCTCAACTAGTGCAGCACTGAAAAGAACAGATACTACACAACCCCATTCGACTCGCAACACCAGAATCATGCAAGCACTGCGCAAAGGGACAGAGCCTATACATGATCAGGGGAAGGAGGAATATCACTCACCACGAGAGGACAATCAACGCACCTCAACGGCCTCAGAGCACACCTTGGAAGTGGCGACATTCTTTATCCAAAGGTCTGCGGCAAAGCCCTGCAGATGGAACACGAACAGCTGCGCGACCACGTGGGCGGCCTCGACAGTCCCCATGGCCCGCAGGTGCCCGGATGAGGCCTCGCTGAGGCGCAAGGGCGCGCTGGCCTGCCGCTGGAGCACCTGCGCGAGGTCGAAGAAAGCATGCCGCGTGCGAACACCTCCCTCGGCAGGTCTCGACAACGAAGCGGCGGGAACCTGCTCACCGCCTCTGACAGAGCCCGCGGCCCGCTCCAGTCCCGCGCCGCGGGGGATGCATACTCCCGAAGGCACGGGGGCCAGAGACCGCGCCACGTCGCGCACGCGGGCCTTCGCAGCTGCCGTCCCCCACGAAGACGCTGGAGAAGCCGCGACGCGCGGCGGCGTCGGATCCCCCACCATGGGCGCCGAGTGCTGGGCCGCCGCCGAGCCGCCCGCGGGCGCGCGACCGGCCGCCGCAGCGGCCCTCGCGCCAGGTCCCCCAGCGCCACCAGCGCCGACACGAGGACCCCCTTGGCAGGCACCAGGCGGCGGGGCAGCGGCCGCGCGAGGAGCCCGAGCCACTGCCTCGCCGAGCGCCTCCGCCAGCGCCGCACCTACAAGCGCAGGCCGGCGCCCCCGATGCTGCAGGGCGCCGAAGGCGCGGAGCAGCGACTGGGCTGCACGCGCCTGCGCCATCAAGGCCCGGGCCTGGCGCTCGGCCGCCGAGCGCCGCGGGCGCGCCGGCACGCCGGCGGCGAGCCGGGGCGGGGCCGCCACCCCGCGCCGCGGAGGGGGAAAGCCGCGGAGGAAGAGAGGAGGCCCGCGGGGTCTCTGCCGCGTGTTATGCCGTGCTCCTGCGTGTTCTGCCGTGCTCCTATGTGCTATGTCGCTGTGTGTTTTACAATGTTCCAGTGAGTTATGCCGTGCTCCTGCTTGTTCTTCTGTGTTCCCATGTGTTTTGCGTCTTCTGTCGCGTTCCTGTGTTCTGCCGAACTCCTGCGCGTTCTGCCGTGTTACCATGTATTTTCGTGCTCTGCCGCGTTCCTATGGATTCTGCGTGTTCTGACGTGCTCCTGGTGATCCTGCGCGTGTCCTTCTGCGGCTGGGCCTTGTCCTCATCCTTGCTCTTGGCGCTGGCCTTGGCGGAGCGGTCGTCGATCGCGCCCCGAAGCTTCTGGGCCCGCGCGTTGCCTCGAGCGCGCGCCATGTTGATGTTGATTGGCGGTTCGCGACCCTCGCCCCGGATCTCGCGCGAGGCGCGCCCGACCACCTCGTCGCCCAGAGTCCGCAGGACCAGCCATCCACTCGGGGCGTCCTGTTGGTGCTCGGAGTGCATTCCTCGCCAGGGCCGATGGCGCCGAGCTTTCGGGGGGCCCTCGCGGCGGCCTGCTCGGCGTTCTCGGGCGGCTTCTTGAGGGCGCCACGGCGCTCGACGGCCAAGCCCGCCCCCTGCTTGGACGCCTCGGGGAGTTTGTCGAGCCGAGAACCGGGATCGGATAAAGACTGAGTCTTCGCAAATTGCGCTGCTCGAATCAGCCCCCCCGCGGAGCAGCCGCGCGGTCGCTCGAGCGAACGGCCGCGCGCGGTGACCCCCCGCCCCGGAGCGCCAACCCGCGCGACGACCCCCGCGAAGGCCCCCGCGCAGAGACCTCGCAAAGAACCCTCCAGTCACCCGGCCAAAAAACATGTAAAAACCGCTGCAAAAAACTCGCCAGGAACCGTCAGAAGACGTTATCATCCCGCGCCATACCCTTCGGGAGACCCTGCGATGCGTTGCAAGTCCCTACAGCTGGACCTGCGATGCCCTGTCACTGCCCTTCGATTTCTCCAGCACCCGGCCCTCTGGGCGTAGAACGTTTGAATAATGCCGTTTTTGCTGGGGGGGGGCTCTGGGCCCCCCCCCCGAAGCGGAAGGCCCCAGGGGGGCTCCAAGACAGGTCCGAGAGGGCGCCGAGAGAAGCCCCAAGAGCGGCCCAAGGGGGCCCCGAGAGGGGCGCGCGACGCATCGCACCAACTCCGTCCGACGGAGTGTGGCGCGATGCTTGACAATGCTCACCGGGGGCTTTCTTTGGGCCCTCCAGGCCCTCGCGGGCCCCTTCCCTCTTTCATTTCCGGGGTTCCCCGGCACCCCCCCTGGTCGCGTGAAATCGCTGGGGCCCAGGCCCCTACGATATCATAGCTACAGGCTATCGTGTGGAATCGTTGGGGCCTGGGCCCCAAAGATATCGCGCGGCTTAGGGGGGGCCTGCGCGGGGCCCCCGGGCGGCCCCGCGAGGGCCCCCGGAAGCATCTTAGGCCCTTTTGCGCGGTCCTCTGGGGGCTCCCCTGGGGCTCCTGGCGACGACAAAGCCGGAGCTATTCTTCCATTCCCCCCCGTCCACGTCCATTTTTCCACGGGCAGCGGCTGCCCCCTTTTTGCTTTCACTGCGCGCTGCTACACTTCCCTGATCACGGCGACTCGCCCGCGCATCTGCTCTGAACGGGGCGGCGGGGACGCGCGAAACGACCAGAATTCAAGAGCTGCCGCAAAGCACTGTCGCAGCAAATGAGGACGCTGCGAGCGGGCGTCTGGCGCCCCCCCACCGTGGCCTGATCGTCGTACTTTGGCCCTAACGCATCTCAACCCTCGACGTCGCGACGTCGCTCGCGCGCGGCCTACACGATGGCCTCCGCGGCTCGCAACCTGGCGCAGCCTGGGCAGCGGTGTCTGCGGCGCCCTCTAAGAGCCTGCTCGCCCGCCCACGGAAACCTGCAGAGGGGCCCAAGCGACCCCAAATCGCGATTACTGGGCGACTACCCTACCATGCCCCGAGATTGTTGAAGGCTCCGGGAGACCTGCCCTTGGCGACTGCGCCGCATTCGGGTCGCATCGCTAGCCCACTCGTGTCATGGTTGCCCTTTCCCAAATAATTTGACGAGGCGATTGTGGGGACGGCGCGATTTGACGAATCTTACTTTGACGATGTTGAAACGGGACATGACGACATTTGACGAACTTTGACGAGATTCGACGCGAGCTACCTTTCCAAGATTTGACGCGATAGTGCCCTCGGCAAGTGGAACTTACTTTGAAGACGGCAACCCTGTGCGAATCTCGAGACGAAGATTCGTTGAATCAAATCCTCGCCATACTAAACCTTGTCAAATTGTAAGGGGCGGGGAAAAGAGACCTCGCAGACTGTTCGGGCGATTGCGTTGCGACCCGGACACGCCGCGGCCGCCGAAGGGGCCCCCTGCCTGGCACGCCCCTCCGAGCTCCGCCGGGCTACTCCGAAATTCCACCCCCAATTCCCCCCCCCCCCCCCCCCCCCCGGGCCCGGAGCGGCCACTTGCCTTCTTTTGAAATCGCCCTCCGAACCAATGATTTTTCACAATGGGTAAGGGTCTCTGCGTTTGGAGATTTCCTGGGCGCGCGGTCGCGCTGGGGGTCCTCTTAACGCCGTCTTGGGGCCCCGAGCCGTTTACGTCCCGAGGGCCCTCGGGCGGCTCCAGGAGGGGCCTGGGGCCGCCCCAAGAACCCTAAGAGCGGCCTCGCGAAGTCTTTCTGGCGTGACCGATCTTGAGGCCTTCATGGGGCCCTCTTGGAGCTGTCTTGGGGCGCTCTGGGAGCCGCCTTGGGGCCCCCCTGGGCCATTCCAAGAACCCTTGGACGGCTCCGGAGGAGGGCCCCGCGACAGCTCCAAGAGGGCCCCCCGAGCGGTCACTGAGGGGGCCGAACGATTCATTCACCCACGGCGCAACAAACCCTCGACCCACCCGCGACCCACTCGCGACCAATCGGCATCGCAAGCCGCCCGAAATCCACCCGCGCCGCGACCCGCCCGCGCCGCGACCCGCCCGCGCCGCGACCAAACCGCCAGGACGACGACGACAATAACAACAACAAGCAGGATCCCCACCACAGTGGATCCCCACTTCGGCCACGCACCCAGGGACACTGCAAGACCGTTCGACCCCCATCACTCTGATTTACTTCGCCGCGCTGTAAAGAAATCCTCCACGGACAATCCCGCCCGCGCCCGCACGCGCGAATGAACGCTCACTCAACGAGAACAATGTTGTTCTGCGCCCGCGGCCGTCCCAGAAATGGCGTCGGCGGGTGTCAGGGTTCAACGCGAGTCGCCTGTTGGCGCCCGTGGGCATGCCCGCGAAGTTGCCCTACTCCCCTGGCCAAGCGCACCGCTGACATTCTCGATGCTTCGCGACGTTTGGACGACGGCGGACGATATGACTGGCCGGCCCAATTCAAGAATGCGTTCTTACCTGGGGCCCGGACAGAAGCGCCCCTGGAAAGCGCAATGCGAGCATCTCGCGCAAACGTTCTAGCATCGCGCGCGTCCAGGACAAACCCTGCGGCACCTGCACGTCGCTTCGCCGCAGATGCGCTGATCTGAGCGCACGGCGCGAGGACATACCTGGCGCCCTTTGGGGGACCTCGGCCCAGGGGCACTTCTGGCAACGCCCGACTTGGGGTGGGGGTTGCGCGCGGGGGCCTCGGAGTGCACCGCGATCAGCAGGTGCTCGGCTTTCGCGGCTCTCTCGGCCCAGCGCAGCTGCTCCTGCTGCTGCTGGGCGGAGGGGTCGCCCTCGCCCTGGCCCGCTCGAGCCCCGGCGGCGGCCGCCGCGGGCTCGACCGCCGCGACGCTTAGATGGGCGCCCACGCGCTCCAGGATCTCGCCGAGCGGCGCGCGCGCCGCGCCCAGGACGGGGGCGTCGCCCATCTTGATCTGCTCGCAGTTCATGATGGCGTGCTCCTTGGCGAGCCCAATGCGCCAGGGCCCCTTGCGCGCTCGCCTGTCCAGCTTCTGCGGCTCGGAGAACTGGTAGTCCTGCTCGATCGTGACTTGTGAAGCTCGGGGGCTCGCGGGTCTCACGGGCGCTCGTCGACTCGCTTCCGCCCCATTCCGCCGTCGGGCCCCAAGCCCCCGCCGGCCCCCGCCGTCGCCCCCGACAGCTCCCGCCGCCACCTGGCCCGAAGGCGGACGCGCGCGGGGGCAAATTAACGAGCGCCAAATAGCCCCCGAACCTTGGCGCCGTCGATCTGCAAGATCGCCTGCCTGAGCGGGGCCACTTAGCCGCTTATACGTTCGGCTGCAATCAGTTATAAGCGTGTTCTCCTGAAGTCGGCGCAATCGAAATGCCATCCAGTTGTGCATGGCTGTGAAACCAGATGTCCGCCATATTTAATTCAATCATAAAAAATTTCGCATGCCGAAGTGAAGTGTAAGCTGACTATGTGGGCCCCAGGTGAAACCGTAGACGGAGTTCGCTGAAGGGCGCGGCCCGCGCGAGGGGCGCGAGGAAATGGGCGCGTCTCCGCCCGCCACAACCGCGCGCGGAGCTTCCCGCGGGGGCACGATGGGAAGGCAATCGTGATGGGGCGCGCCGCAATGGGCAGGGCGCGCGCGCCCGCGCCCGCCGAGCCCCCCCCTTTGGTCCTGCGGTCCTCGCGAGGTTCCATCCTCCTCCACACTCGTTCCTTCTCCGTTGCATCGCCCCGCCATCCGCCCGCCATTTCGCGCGTCAAGCGGTTGGCTCGCCACCGCGCGCTCTCGCGCCTTCGCATTCCGATAAACTGTAGCGCCCCCCCCCCCCCCATGCACTTGCGCTCGGGGGCACATTTCCCCCAGCGTGGCCGAAAACAAAAAACTGAAGTCGACGTGCGCTTCTGAAGCGGGGGATGCAAAAAAAAAAAAAAAAAAAAAAACTGGTTGATGGTCTCCCAGTCCGCACCGTGGTTGTCATTGGCAAAACTGCAGGAGATCGCCAAAGGAGTTCGGGGCCGCTGGGTCCGAATCAGACATGCGATGGGCGTTGAACCAAGAGCTGCATGAAAACGACCCCTTCGGCGAATCGACGCAACAAATAAGGATCGATCTTGCCGGCGGCGAAGAAAGTCCAACTTTCACGCGCTGTGCTGAATTGATGAAGACGCGCTGCAGCGGCGCATTCTCAGTCATTCTTTACGCGGATAAACTGCAGGTTGCCAGCCCGCTGCATCCCGCCACGGCGAAACCTGGCGACCCGCCGAACCAAGAAAAATACCCAGGCGAAGGGCCCAACCATACGCAAGTGTGAAAACCGCAAGGCAGGTGGGACGAAGCAAGGGGAATTCCTCATGTGGCCACGAACCGTGTGAGGGGTGCACCACACTGGCGCGGGGCCGCCATGCGAACCCTGCCATTGGGGCCTTCGGTGGAGCTCCCTATGGGGCCACGAACCGCGTGAGGGGTGCACCAAACTGGCGCGGGGCCGCCATGCGAACCCTGTCTCTGGGGCCTTCGGTGGAGCTCCCTGTGGGGCCACGGACCGTGTGAGGGGTGCACCAAACTGGCGCGGGGCCGCCATGCGAACCCTGCCACTGGGGCGTTCGGTGGAACTCCCTATGGTGCCACGAACCGTGTGAGGGGTGCCCCAAAATGGTGCGGGGCCGCCATGCGAACCCTGCCACTGGGGCCTTCGGTGGAACTCCCTATGAGGCCACGAACCGCATGAGGGGTGCGCCAAACTGGCGCGGGGCCGCCATGCGAACCCTGTCGCTGGGGCCTTCGGTGGGGCTCCCCATGGGGCCACGAACCGTGAAGGGGGTGCACCAAACTGGCGCGGGGCCGCCATGCGAACCCTGCCACTGGGGCCTTCGGTGGAGCTCCCTATGGTGCCACGAACCGTGTGAGGGGTGCACCAAACTGGCGCGGGGCCGCCATGCGAACCCTGTCTCTGGGGCCTTCGGTGGAGCTCCCAATGGGGCCACGGACCGTGTGAGGGGTGCGCCAAACTGGCGCGGGGCCGCCATGCGAACCCTGCCACTGGGGCGTTCGGTGGAACTCCCTATGGGGCCACGAACCGTGTGAAGGGTGCCCCAAAATGGTGCGGGGCCGCCATGCGAACCCTGCCACTGCGGCTTTCGGTGGAACTCCCGATGAGGCCACGAACCGCGTGAGGGGTGCACCAAACTGGCGCGGGGCCGCCATGCGAACCCTGCCGCTGCGGCCTTCGGTGGAGCTCCCCATGGGGCCACGAACCGTGCGAGGGGTGCACCAAACTGGCGCGGGGCCGCCGTGCGAACCATGCCACTGGGGCCTTCGGTGGAGCTCCTTATGGGGCCACGAACCGCGTGGGGGGTGCGCCAAAATGGTGCGGGGCCGCCATGCGAACGCTGCCACGGGGGCCTTCGGTGGAGCTCCCTATGGGGCCACGACCCGTGCGAGGGGTGCACCAAACTGGCGCGGGGCCGCCATGCGAACCCTGCCTCTGGGGCCTTCGGTGAAGCCCCCTCATGGGGCCAAGAACCGTGCGAGGGGTGCGCCGAAATGGCGCGGGGCCGCCATGCGAACCCTGCCACTGGGGCCTTTCGGTGGAGCTCACTATGGGGCCACGAACCGTGTGGGGGGTGCGCCAAACTGGCGCGGGGCCGCCATGCGAACCCTGCCTCTGGAGCCTTCGGTGGAGCTCCCTATGGGGCCACGAACCGTGAGGGGTGCGCCAAAATGGCGCGGGGCCGCCATGCGAACCCTGCCACTGGGGCGTTCGGTGAACCCCCTATGGTGCCACGAACCGTGTGAGGGGTGCGCCAAAATGGTGCGAGGCCGCCATGCGGGCCCTGCCACCGGGGCCTTTCGGTGGAGCTCCCTATGGGGCTACGAACCGTGTGAGGGGAGCGCCAAAACGCGGGGCCGCCATGCGAACCCTGCCACTGGGGCCTTCGGTGGAGCTCCCTATGGGGCCACGAAGCGCTGCGCTGGGTGGGCGAAACGCAACGCAAGGAGGAGGGGGGAGGGGGAGGAGGAGGGGGCAGCGGGAGGAGACGCGGGGCACCGTCTCTTCAAAACGAGGACCCAACACCACAGGATGGTTAGGAAAAACACGCTGCGCGCTGGCAGTGCGAAGCCCCCAAACAGACTCCACGCGACGACCCCGCGGCGCTCGCGGCGGCTTGAAGACGCGCGTTTTCGCGCTGGAGGGCCTCGCTCCCGGGGCGGCTGATTGGACTGTCAGGGGGCCCCCGCGGCGGCTGAGGTCGCGCGATGGGGACTGGTGGGCATTGCGACTGGCCTCGGCGATCTCCCGAAGCAACTTCTCGAACATGCGTTTTTATATTTAAAAAACTCATGCAACCTCACCACTGGGATGAAACTGCCCAACAAGCAGGCCGGGCGCGCAGAGTGAGTGCACTGGGAGATTCTGCTGCGCGACACAAGATGAATGAACGCAAGGCAATCTTTGGTCGGCGAAGGGCGCTTCCGGGTTCAAGGCCTGCACATGCTGTAGGAACGTGGTTCGGGCGCCCAGATGCAAACTAGCAGGTTCTGTTCGCGCCGAGCATCTTCAGGGCGCTCTTCCATGCGATTTCGCTCTGCGCACGCCTGAGACTTTCGCGCGCGCGGCTGATGACCTGCAACGCAGTTGCCCGCTGCTGGCCCAGGGGCGGTTCAAAGAAAGGGGAACAACCAGCGGCGCGGCCTATCAACCCCAATCAATATTGCACGACCCTCTTCTCAGGCGGCACCTGAACCCAGTCGAGCAAACCTGCTGGGATTGGATGCTCTGTTTGGTGGCCTGGGTGGGGGGGGGGGGGGCATGCCCTTAGATGTTCTTAAAAAAGCTGGGGAAGGGGGGGGGGGGTATGGTTGTCAAGATCGACGATGTGTTGTTGTTTCGTTTCTCATCTGATTTGGGCTCCGTTTTTCTCCGCCGTTTTGGGATTGCCGTCTCGCCGTTTTCGGTGCGTTTTGCGATCCGTGTTTTTATTGTGTTTAGCCGCCGTTGCGCTTCCGTTTTCGTAGCGGCGTGGGAGCAGAGTTTGCTTTTATCCAATCACGAGCAATGGTTCCCGATTGACCACGTGCACCATGCAAGCCCACGGCCATGCGAACGCCAGCCTGCAAGACGGCTGTCCTGCGAACGTGGCCGGAACTCGGGTCCGGGAGACTTCCAAATTCGGATTTCCTTGGCGCCCTGGCGCGCCGTTTTTTTCTTCTTTTTTGGCTTTCCGTTTTCAGAATGTTTTCGCTTTCCATATGTGTGTGTGTGTGTGTGTGTGTGTGTCTGTGTGTGTGTGTTTGTGTGTGTGTGTGTGTGTGTGTGTGTGTGTGTGTGTGTGTGTGTGTGTGTGTGTGTGTGTGTGTGTGCGTGTGCGTGTTTTTTTTTTTTTTTTTGTCTCTCCTCTCTTTTCTCTCCGTGTGTGTGGGGGGGGGGGGGGCTGGCGGGCGTCGTTTTCTGTATGTTTTTGGGCTGCAGTTTGTCCCCCTGTTTTGGTCGACTGCAGCGCGAATAATGGAAAACAAAAAAGGAAGAGACAACGCACAAAAAATATCCCGGCGAAGCAACCTGACAGCGATGTGTAGAAGCAGATCTGAAAGCATTTCCCTTGAGATTCAAATGGGAAATCCAGTTGTAGAATTCTGCTGTTCTCGCAGTCGTAGTCGCATTCGCGATGACAGTCGCAGCGGCAACGGCAGTCGCAGTCACAGCCTCAGCCTCAGCCTGCCTCAGCCTCACCCTCAGCCTGCCTCAGCCTCAGCCTCAGCCTCAGCCTCAGCCTCAGCCTGCTTCAGCCTCAGCCTCAGTCTGCCTTCAGCCTCGGCCTCAGCCTCAGCCTGCCTCAGCCTCAGCCTGCATCAGCCTCAGCCTCAGCCTCAGCCTGCCTCAGCCTGCTTCAGCCTCAGCCTCAGCCTCAGCCTCAGCCTCAGTAGCCTCGGCATGCCTCAGCCTCAGCCAGCCAGCATCAGCCTCAGCCTCAGCCTCAGCCTGCCTCAGCCTCAGCCTCAGTCTGCTTCAGCCTCAGCCTCAGTCTGCCTTCAGCCTCGGCCTCAGCCTCAGCCTGCCTCAGCCTCAGCCTGCCTCGGCTGCAGCATCAGCCTGCCTCAGCATTCAAAATGTGGCCCAGGAATACAGTTCTGGGAACTAGAAGAACACGAAGTGGCCTACAGCTGGCTCCGGGCATTCAAAATCATGCCCGGGAATGGAGTTCTGGGAACTTGAAGAGCACGAAGTGGCCTACAGTTGGCTCCGGGCATCCAACGTGTGGCCCGGGAATGGAGTTCTGGGAAGTCGAAGAACACGAAGTGGCCTACAGTTGGCTCCGGGCATCCCAAATGTGGCCCGGGAATAGAGTTCTGGGAAGTCGAAGAGCACGAAGTGGCCTACAGTTGGCCACGGGCATCCAAAATGTGGCCCGGGAATAGAGTTCTGGGAGCACCAAGAGCGATTTTGCGAGGATGTCCCAAGCGATTTCGGTTTCGGCGGCAGCCTCCCCGGGCCCCGCCCCGACCCCCTGAGGAGTCATGATGCTTTCTTTTGACACCACTAGAAACCGATCAGTCTTCGCTGTTAACAACACACACATATCTATATATATAAGAAAAAGAAAAAAGAAAACGTTTTTTATAACAATTAAGGTCATGCCAATGGGGGGGCACTGCTTACTGCGCGAAGCTTCAATCCGAGCCCCACTGTGTAGATTTGGAGCCCCTGGACATATTTCAACAGTCGACCTACAGGCCCAATGGAAAACTGCCCCCGACGTTTCTGTCAGGACCGCGTATATCCTGATGGAGGGTGTCTCAGGGCATGGGCAGGCGAAGCGATCTTCGCCCTGCAAGCGTTAGTCAAGTTCGCCGAACTCGTGGAAGTTCCAAATGGATTTCTATTGGGGGAGACCCCTGGCGCTTGCGGCGTAGATCTCGCTCTCGCGGGCGCGCGCTACCTCCTCGCCCCGGGGCGCGAGCCAGAGCGTGGCGGCGTCAACGCAGTCCGCGCTCGCGCTGGCCCCCCGCTCGGGCCCCGGGGCCCCCGACGGAGAAGCTGAGGTCCTCGAGGCTGCCCCTCGGCGCCAGGCGCAGGAACCCGTCGGCCGCGGCCCAGTTCAGCTCGGCCTTCCCCCGGCAGAACGTTGTGTTCTCCTGGTCGGAAAAGCGCCGGCCCTCGCGCCCGCTCGCGCGCGGCCTGGGCGCTCGAGTCGCCGGTGATGGGTGGCCGCGCAAATGGGGGGGTCTGCGCGCGCATGCCGAACGTAGGAATCGAAAACGAAGGCCCCGCGCGCAACGGCCCCGCTCGCAGCGCGCGCGCAGCTCGGCACGCCCGCAGGATGTTCGACGGCGGCTCTCCCAAGCTCGAGGCGCAAATGCTCAGCGTCGCGAAAGAATTGCGGTCTGCGCGTCGCGCAAAAGCCACCCGGCCAGACATTTGAATGCGCGAAACTGGCTGGCGGCCAAAAGTTGCAACGCGCGAGCGTGTCCCAGAAGCGCCCCTAGCCTGCGTCAGCGGGCCAAAAAGTGGCTCGAAAGTGTCCTTGAAGGGGGCCGATGCTGCATTGCACGAGATCAAGGAAACCACAAAAAGTGCATGTACGTTTTGCTGCGCGCAGCGGCCGCGCGCGCGGCCCTCGCGCCGCCGCTTAACTCCTAGAGCCGGGGCCGATCAGAAAGGGGCTCTCTGCGGCCCACGTAGAACTCTCCACGGCGTTCACCGCGCAGCAAAATGCGGGCTGGATGGCGGCGGCAATGGTTTGCAAAAATGCGCAGTGCAACAAAAGGCCCCTTGAATGAGCAAAGAGGGCGCTTCCTTGACCCCCCATTTGCGCGACCCCCCGTCGCCGGCGACCCGATGCGCAGCGAACTCGCCCGCCCACTTCCGGTCCTCCTCGCGCTGCTGGTTCGTCTGGGGTCTTCGGGGGCTTGACAACCTTCTCGTGGATCTCGGCGTTGTCGCTCTTGCGCTCAGGCGGGGCTGCCCGTCCCGCCTGAACTCCATCCCGCAGCGCAGCCGCGCCAGGAACGTCTTCCCCCTGACCTCGCGGCCGCGCGCGCGCCCCCGCTTGAACCGGCACCCAGCGCGGTGCAAGGCGCCCTCGCGCAGGCGCTCGGCGGCGACCGGGCAGGGCGGGGCGCCGTAAAGCCGGGCGCCCTCATGGCCGCGCTCGCCGCGGCCAGGGCGGACGCGCCCCCGAGCTCGGAGGCCATTTGTGCCGAGCCTCGCCGCGTCACCCTTTCTGTTGAAACCGCGTCACCCTTTCTGTTGAAACCGCCCGAGGCCCGCGCCATCTCGCAACCGTCTCGCGGCCCCAGCGCCACGGCTGGCGCAGCTTGGCCTTGGCGGCCCTGGGCAGGCGGGGGAACGCGTCGACGCCGCGCTCGTCGGCGCGCTTGCTCCAGTCGCGGGCGACATGGAGCTTGGACTGCGCTGGTGGGCGTCGTCGCAGCGCGGGGGCAGCTCGCGGCTCGCGCACCCCCTCGCAATGCTCGATCGCCCCTTCGGGTCTGCCGCCGAGACCTACGCCTCGCTCGACGCCTCGCTCGAGGTCCTGCGGGCCCAGCGCTTTGCAATCGGCGCTCGCCAGCTCTCGGCGCGCGGCCACAGCCGCTCGTCGCTCCTCAGGAAAGAAAAAGAAAGAGAGAGAGAGAGAGAGAGGCGATGAATGTGTCGTGGTAGTAGTAGTAGTAGTAGTAGTAGTAGTAGTAGTAGTAGTAGTAGTAGTAATAATAGTAGTAGCAGTAGTAGTAGTAGTAGTAGTAGTAGTGGTAGTAGTAGTAGTAGTATGTAGTATGTAGTATGTAGTATGTAGTATGTAGTATGTAGTAGTTCGTCGTCGTCGTCGTCGTCGTCGTCGTCGTCGTCGTCGTCGTCGTCGTCGTCGTCGTTGTCGTAGTAGTAGTAGTAGTAGTAGTAGTAGTAGTAGTAGTAGTAGTAGTAGTAGTGGTAGTGGTAGTCGTAGTAGTAGTAGTAGTAGTAGTAGTAGTAGTAGTAGTAGTAGTAGTAGTAGTAGTAGTGGTAGTAGTGGTAGTAGTAGTAATAGTAGTAGTAGTAGTACTAGTAGTGGAGGTGAACTTAATAACGGTATTAGTCGTGGCCGTGGAAGTAGTCGAATTAGAAATAATCGTAGTCGTGGTAATCGTAGTAGTAGTAGTAGTAGTAGTAGTCGTCGTAGTAGTAGTAGAACTATTAGAAGTAATAGTAGTCGTAGTAGTAGTCGTAGTAGTAGTAGTAGAAATAGTAGTAGTAGTAGTGGTGATGGTGGTGGTAGTATTATTATTAGTAGTAGTGGTGAGAGCAGTAGTCGTAGCAGTAGTGGTGGTAGTGGTAGCAGTAGTAGCAGTAGTACAAAAGTATGAGTAGTAGTCGCAGTCGTACTCGCAGTCTTAAACATAACACTAGTAGTCGTTATTCTATTAGTAGTAGTAGCAGTAATACCAGCACTAGTAGCAGTAGTAGTAGTAGTAGTAGTAGTAGTAGTAGTAGTAGTAGTAGTAGTACAAGCGGAGTCCATAACGGACCCCTGGTCGTGCTGACGTTGTGTCATGGTGATGTGATGATGGTTGTTGATGGTTGATGGTTGATGTTGGTTGATGATGATGGATGGTTGATGTGATGATGTTGGATGATGATGGTGGTTGACCATGTAGTGGTCGTTTAGTGGTAGTGTACTGGCAGTGTAGTTGTAGTGTAGTGGTAGTGTACTGGTAATGTAGTTCTAGTAGCAGTGCTTGTGTACTACGGTAGTTGTTGTAGTATCGGTACTAGTAGTAATAATAAAAACAATTAAAAAAACGTAGTCGTAGCCGTAGTAATGGTGACAGTACTAGAAGTAGTCGCCGCCGCAGTGGTAGTTGTAGTAGTAGTAGTAGTAGTAGTAGCAGCAGCAGCAGCAGTAGTAGTACTAGTAGCAGTAGTGGTAGTAGTAGAAATAGTAGTAGTAGTAGTAGTAGTAGTAGCAGTAGTAGTAGTAGTAGTAGTAGTAGTAGTAGTAGTAGTAAAAGTAGTAGTAGTAGTAGTAGTAGTAGTAGTAGTAGTAGTAGTAATGGTAGTAGTAGTAGTAGTAGGAATCGTAGTAGTAGTAGTGGTAGCAGTAGTAGTGGTAGTAGTGGTAGTAGTAGTAGTCGTTGTAGTAGTAGTAGTGGTAGTAGTAAAAGGAGAGAACGCAATAGTCGTAGAATAAACATAATTCTTAATCAATGACGTATATATCGTAGGTGTAAGTAGCAATTTTAGTAGTAGCAATCGTAATAGCGGCAGCACTAGTAGTAGCAGTAGTAGTCGTAGTAGTAGTAGTAGTAGTAGTAGTAGTAGTAGTAGTAGTAGCAGAACGATTCGTGGGAGTAGTAGTAATAGTCGTGATAGCGTGGTAATAATAAAACAACAATAATAGTCGCCGGACAGGAGGGGAAGGGGAGGGGGCAGAGGGAGGCCCAAAACGAATGTTCAAATACAAAACAATCGGATTCGGGATTGTACGCTGTATTACACGTAAAATCTATGTCTTGTAATCGTGTTCAAGCGCGCATGCGCAGGAAGGAATCCATGGGGGCTCGTTTCCACTGTGAAAGAGCCCCTGGGATATAAGAATTCGGGGCGGGGGCCAGAAAGAGAGAATCCTTCCCAGCTTGCTCAGCCTCGAGCCTCTTGACTCCAAGGTTCTTGTAGGATGTCGTGGCAGAGGCGGCGCTCGCGTAGGGCGAACCTCTGAGTTTCTCGTGGGAGCTTGGGGCTTCCGCGGGCAACTTTGCGAGACCCCAGAGTGCCGACCAACTCGACTGGTCGGGGTCCTGATCGTGTCTCGCTCCAACGAGGCCTCGCTGCAAAGCTCGAGGCTCAAATCCTTGAGCCAGCCTGGCTACGGATCGCTAGTAGCTTCTTATTGTTGTTAGCTTCTTGTAGTTACCTCGCTGATGTTAGCTTATTGTTGTTAGATTGGTGTTGCTGGTGTTTGTAGTTCATGTTAGTGTTGTTAGCTTCTTGCTGGCAGCCTACTGCCGTTGCTGATGTTTGTGTTTTTGTTGATGGCTTTGTGGTGTTGCTGGTGTTGTTAGCTTCTTGTTGGTCGTTCCGTGTTCGTTTCTTGTTCTCAGCTTATTGTTGTTCGCATATTGTTGGTGTTGTTCGTTTCTTGCCATTAGCTAATTGTTGTTGCTGATTGTGCTGTTGGTGCTGGTGTTGCTTGCTGTTGTTTTGCTGGTTGCTGGTGAGACGTTGGTGTGACGGCTCTCAAAAACAACCAAGACGGCCCCAGGACAGCCTCAAGAGGAGGCCCACTGGGGGAACCCGAACGGACATTCCCACGACGCCCCAGGAGGCTCCAAGAAGCCCCCAAGAGGCCCCAAGAGGCTCTCAAGGGGCCCAACAGCTGATTCCCAAGTTGGCCCCCGAGAGCGACCCGAAGAGACCCCAAGAAGCATCCCCGAAGACTCTGACCCACAAGTCAGGCACGGTGGCGGGATGGGCTGAAGGCCACTGAATGTTTGCAACCAGCGACGTGGCTCCCCGCCCGGCCGCCCGAAGGGTGGACCGTGATGGGCAAGCTTTCCACCGCCGCCACTACAGGTAGGACGGGGGGAAAGGGAGGATGGGGAGGTCCTCCTCGTCCTCCTTCTCCTCCTCCGCCCCCTCCTCCTCAAGCCTGACTCCTGATTCGTGATGGCTGAAGAGATCGTCGATCCCTCGAGCCTCATCCTCCTCCTCGTCCTCATCCTCGTCCTCCCCATCCTACCTGTGGCAGTGGTGGTGGCAAAAAGTCGGCCCATCTGACCTCCTCCAGGAGGGCCGGCGCTTCCCTTGGACTCGCTCGGCCGACGGCCCCTCGGGCCAGGCGGGGCCCTCCGGGGGGCCGAAGCTTGCCGAGAAAGCGTCCCCTCGTGGATTCTGTCAACGGCGCGAGGAGGTCTCGGCGGCGACGGTAGGGGCGAATAGCCCAGGGACGGGCATTGCACGCATTCGCCTGGGAGCCTCGCCGAAGACATGGATCATCGGCGCCCCTGGATACGTGTATTGCTCCCCCCCCGGGCTGTTCGCCCTTAGCGTCGCCTCCGACAGAGTCAGGGTCGGAAGAGCCTGACGGTCCCGGCGATGACGTCCTTTGCGGGCAAGACTCGTGTCCATATCCGCTGCAGCTTGGAGTTTCGGGCTCCCTTCCCCAGAAACTGGATACGGATAAAATGCTGGCCCCAGGAGCGCAATTCATATGCATAGGCGGTGTGCCTCGGCCTCGCGGCGCCGCTTCCAAGAAAGTCCAAGACGCACGGGATATGGATATAGATATTGCCCGCATCCTTGTCGACCACGTGGAGGAAGGAGCCAGTGGCCGCGCCGCGGGCCACGTTGTTCTTGTCCGTGAGCCCTGCACTCTCGCAGGCCTGCCCGAGCCGGAGGGAGGGGCAGGAGGCGAGGCGTGGCGCTCATATCTGGGTGCCTGCCAGGCAGACCAGGCCAGACCCGCCAGAAGAAGAAGAAGAAACGACAACAAATGTTAAACAACAGGAGTATGAATAGGGGGCGAGCAAAGGGGGGGAGGGGATGAGAAGGAGAAGGCCCAGAAGGCCTTCTCAGAAAGCAGCGGGGCTTCTCAGCCTGCCCCTGGCCTTCTCCGTCTTTCGGGAAGGCTTAGAACACTTCTCAGAAGGCTGGGAGACTTCCGAGCCTTATGGGAAGGCCCGATTCTTCTCACTTCCCCCCCCCCCACGGGCTCGCCGCTGAATGAAAGTTTGAGGTCCGCGCAGATCTCTTGGGTCGGCGCTGGACCACCATGGCAGCGCCTCTGGCACCACTAATCCAAGACATCCACGCGGACCCCCAGACATGAATGTCCATGAAGCTTCGCCTTCTTCGAACCATGCGGCCCAGCGGGTTCGGACTCGTCTGGGTTCTTGTGAACAACCATGGTCCCCAGAGGACGTGTAAGAAAGCAAGCAATGATACAAAGATGAAAGCTCGAAGTCCGCGCGGATTCCCCGGACAGGCGCTGAACTCCTCTTCCTGGCGCGCGGAACGCGCCAGGGGCGGCGCCGGAAGCGCCGCCCAGGATCCCCAGCGCCGACCCGAGGAATCCGCGCAGACCCCCGAGTTTTATGTACATGTCATCCATGGGCGGCGGGGGGGTCGGGTTCGGTCCGCGGGGTGACCGTGGAGAGGCGCCCAAGCTCGCGCCTCGCGCCGCGTTGAGCGCGAGGCTCGGCTGGCTTGGCGCTCTCGCGAGGCTTTCCGTCGGGTAGGAACTCTCGGAGGGGGGGTACGCGTGCAAAGGGCTACACGTTCTCAGCACGGTCTCCGCCTCGCTCGCGCCTCCCTCCCGTCCTTTTCTTCCGTGTCCAATTCGCTCGCCGTGGCATCCCAACGCCTTGCTTGACCGCGACGGGTCCGATCTGAGGCCGCCGGGTCTTGAATTATCCTGGCGAAGGTCCCAACCATATGCAGTTGTGGGTACCGTAATTGTGAATATCTGCTTCGGTGAAGCTCCCAATGGGGCCACGAAGCGCTGCACTGGGCGGGGGGGAGCGCTGTACTGTGTGGGTGGTGTGCCGAATTGGGTTTCTGGCACGCATGCGGACGGTTCCACTGAGGGCTTCGGTGGAGCTCCCTATGGGGCCACGAAGCGCTCTATAGTGAGTGAAATGCCAAATTGGGTTACCGGGACGCATGCGGACGGTCCCACTGGGGGCTTCGGTGGAGCCCCCTAAGAAGCCACGAAGCGCTACACTGCGCGGGTGAAAATGCCAAATTATATTTCCCAGACGCATGCGGACGGTGGCACAGGGGCCTTGGGTGAAGCCCCCTATGGAGCCACGAAACGCTGCACTGGGTGTGTGAAAATGCCAAATTAAGCTTCTGGGACGCATGCGGACGGTGGCACTGGGGCCTTCGGTGGAGCTCCCTATGGGGCCACGAAACGCTGTACTCGGTGGGTGAAACGCAGGGAGCAGGGGGAGGAGGGCCACGAAACGCTGTACTGAGTGTGCGGGACGCATGCGCACGGTAGCGCTGGGACCTTCGGTGGGGCTCCCCATGGGGCCACGAAACACTGTACAGGATGTGCGGGACGCATGCGGACGGGGGCACTGGGACCTTCGGTGGAGCTCCCTATGGGGCCACGAAACGCTGTACTGGGTGCGCGGGGCGCATGCGGACGGTAGCACTGGGACCATCGGTGGAGCTCCCTATGAGGCAACGCAACGCTGTACTGGGTGGGTGAAACGCAGGGAGGATGGGGAGGAGGGCCACGAAACGCTGTACTTGGCGTGCGGGACGCATGCGGACGGTAGCACTGGGACTTTCGGAGGAGCTCACTATGGGGCCACGAAACACTGTACAGGATGTGCGGGACGCATGCGGACGGTGGCACAGGGGCCTTGGGTGGAGCCCCCTATGGAGCCACGAGGCGCTGCACTGGGTGTGTGAAAATGCCAAATTAAGCTTCTGGGACGCATGCGGACGGGGGCACTGGGGCCTTCGGTGGAGCTCCCTATGGGGCCACGAAACGCTGTACTCGGTGGGTGAAACGCAGGGAGCAGGGGGAGGAGGGCCACGAGACGCTGTACTGAGTGTGCGGGACGCATGCGCACGGTAGCGCTGGGACCTTCGGTGGGGCTCCCCATGGGGCCACGAAACACTGTACAGGATGTGCGGGACGCATGCGGACGGGGGCACTGGGACCTCCGGTGGAGCTCCCTATGGGGCCACGAAACGCTGTACTGGGTGCGCGGGGCGCATGCGGACGGTAGCACTGGGACCTTCGGTGGGGCTCCCTATGGAGCCACGAAGCGCTGTACTGGGTGGGTGAAACGCAGGAAGGAGGGGGAGGAGGGCCACGAAACGCTGTACTGGGTGTGCGGGACGCATGCGGACGGTAGCACTGGGACCTTCGGTGGAGCTCACTATGGGGCCACGAAGCGCTGTACTGGGTGCGCGGGGCGCATGCGGACGGTAGCACTGGGACCTTCGGTGGAGCTCACTATGGGGCCACGAAACGCTGTACTGGGTGTGCGGGGCGCATGCGGACGGTAGCACTGGGACCTTCGGTGGGGCTCCCTATGGGGCCACGAAACGCTGTACTGGGTGTGAGGGACGCATGCGGACGGTAGCAATGGGACCTTCGGTGGGGCTCCCTATGAGGCAACGCAACGCTGTACTGGGTGGGTGAAACGCAGGGAAGAGGGACAGGAGGACTACGAAACGCTGTGCTGGGCGTGCGGGACGCATGCGGACGGTAGCACTGGGACTTTCGGAGGAGCTCACTATGGGGCCACGACACACTGTACAGGGTGTTCGGGCCGCATGCGGACGGTAGCACTGGGACCTCCGGTGGAGCTCCCTATGGGGCCACGAAACGCTGTACTGGGTGCGCGGGGCGCATGCGGACGGTAGCACTGGGACCTTCGGTGGGGCTCCCTATGGGGCCACGAAGCGCTGTACTTGGTGTGCGGGACGCATGCGGACAGTAGCACTGTGACCTTCGGTGGAGCTCCCTATGGGGCCACGAAGCGCTGTGCTGGGTGTGCGGGACACATGCGGACGGTAGCACTGGGACCTTCGGTGGGGCTCCCTATGGAGCCACGAAACGCTGTACTGGGTGTGCGGGACGCATGTGGGCGGAAGCACTGGGACCTTCGGTGGGGCTCCCTATGGGGCCACGAAACGTTGTACTGGGTGGGTGAAGCGCAGGGAGGAGGGGCAGGATGACCACGAAACGCTGTACTGGGTGTGCGGGACGCATGCGGACGGTGGAGGAGGAGGGGGAAGAGGAGGAAGATGAGGAAAACGCGGGGACCGTCTCTTCAAAACGAGGACCCAACACCACAGGATGGTTGGGAAAAATCTTGGGGGGGGCAAAAGCGGGAAGTGAGATCGAGGGCTGCGGGAAGAAACGGCACCCCAGGGCTGAAGCTGCCACCACGGCCCCAACAGGGGGCGGAACGGCGCACCTTTCTGCAACTCCGCGTTTGTGTCCCGACACTTCTCGGCGGTGGACAAACCGGCGGAGGACCGAAACCGACGGACCTGGACCCGCCAAAATGACGGCCGCGACGACTTCTCGCGAACCGAAAACGGCCAATTCCTTCCTTAATCGACGTGTCAAAGTAAGAGGTCAATCGAGTTCCGACACTTCCGTCCCCCGATATGACCGATCCCGGGAACCCTGGACCCAAACACGTTGCCATCTTTTGGGGGCGCGTCCTGTACTTCCGCGAGCTTCCGCACGTCGAGCCGCCGCCGTTGCACTTCCGCCGCCTGTCGCCGACCTTCCGCCGCCTTCCGCCGAAGAAGAGATGGAAACTTTTTCGATCCTCGAAGGCAAGGCCCTCTTTGGAATGCAAGATCAGCCTTGCGAGGGGCCCAGCCACCTGGGCTTCCTGGGGGCTTCCTGGGGGCCTCTAGGACTCTACTTGTAGCCTCATGGGGGCCTCATAGGGACCTCCTGGGGATCTATGTGGGCGGCACGCTGTAAATGTTAGTCCGTGCTCCCTCTCTGGGGCCCCTCTTGGGGCGATGCTGGAGCCTTTTTGGGCCGTCTTGGAAGCCCCCTGAGCCGTCTGGGCATCCTCGTGGGCCGTGAGGGCGCCCTCCTGGGGGCCTCTTCAGCCGTCTTGGGACCACCTCTGGGGCCTCTTTGGGCCGTCTGGGAGCTTCGGGGAGCCCGAAAAGCGGAAGCGCGAGAAATATCGGAACACCCTCAAGAGGTGAATGGAGGCCCTCGAGGCGAGGCGAGGTGGCGAGGCGCGGCACGGCCGCTCCCGCTCGCCTTCCACAGGACAGAGCGGCGCGCGCGGGCCTCGGCGCGCCCGCTGCTGCGGCCGGAGGCGGCGAAGCGCCCCCTCGCAGGCCGCCACGCCGGGGCCCTCCTTGGCGGCCTCAATGGGATCCTCTGGAGGCCACCTTCGGCGCGGGCCGCCGGGCGGCCGTGCGAGGCCGTGGGGGGCGCTGCGGGCGCCTCTTCGCCGACCCGGGGCCGCCGTCCGGGCCCTCGGGTGAGGTCGGGCACGTCCCCCTGCAGGCGGATTTTGGGGCGAAAAATGCGGGACACCAAGCTGCGCAAAAATAGGCAAACATCGTCAAACCATCCCCCCCCCCCCGACTATTTCTTGACCATCTTTGCACATCCCTCCTGCAGAGGGATGTGCATGTCCCTCCTGTAGGGGGACAGGCCCGACTGAGCCCTCGGGGCCCGTGCAGGTCAGCGCGGTGCAGGCCTCTTCGGCGACCCGTGGCCCCTGTGCACCATCTTGCGGACCATCCTGGGGCTGCCCGTGCTCCCCATGATGCGCGTCTGCCAGGATGGGGCCGACTGCGGCCGTCTTCCGCCGGCGTTCCGCCCGTGGCCGCCACGTCCTCCCGGGGAGCCCCCCGCCCGGGGCCCCCCCAGGGGAACACGCAACGGGAGCCCCTCCGCGAGATCGGGGAAACAACAGAAAGACGCGCAGACATGTGCGACGCACAGGGGCGCCAGCGCAACGCTGCATCGGCGCCTGCTCGCGCGACCTCCTCACAATATTGCATGGCGAAGCAAGGCTAACGGGCGTTCAGAATCGTAGCGCCACACACATCTGGAAGAACGATGCTCCGACGATACCGTGTTCGGTTCTCAACTTGGCGTGTACCAAAATACGAAAATGGCTTTTGTGCTCAGGGGAAAGGAAGCCACCATAGTAGTAGTAGTAGTAGTAGTAGTAGTAGTAGTAGTAGTAGTAGTAGTAGTAGTAGTAGTAGTAGTAGTAGTAGTAGTAGTAGTAGGTAGTAGTAGTAGGTAGTAGGTAGTAGGTAGTAGGTAGTAGGTAGTAGGTAGTAGGTAGTAGTAGTAGTAGTAGTAGTAGTAGTAGTAGTAGTAGTAGTAGTGTAGTAGTCGTAGTAGTAGTAGTAGTAGTAGTAGTAGTAGTAGTAGTAGTAGTAGTAGTAGTAGTAGTAGTAGTAGTAGTAGTAGTAGTAGTAGTAGTAGTAGTAGTAGTAGTAGTAGTAGTAGTAGTAGTAGTAGTAGTACCAAAATACGAAAATGGCTTTTGTGCTCAGGGGAAAGGAAGCCACCATAGTAGTAGTAGTAGTAGTAGTAGTAGTAGTAGTAGTAGTAGTAGTAGTAGTAGTAGTAGTAGTAGTAGTAGTAGTAGTAGTAGTAGTAGATGTTCAAAGACGAGCTGAACGAAAGGTGACACAAGAAACAACACGAATGGTGACACGGAAAGGATCACAAATGGCGTCACGAAGCGACCCCGACCGCCCGCCGCGGAAACTCGACCTGAATACCTCTTCGGGGGCGCTTCTCCTGGCGATCGCCCCGACGCCTCCGCGGGTGCGGAAATTGGAAGGATGCGCGCGCGGGTATGGAGACCCTAAACAGCGATGCTTTTATTGAAATGATGGTTGGACAACCGAATTGCGCCGACTATGTCCGCCCACTCACCTGCAACCTGCACGCAAACATCGACTGATGCCTAAGCTCATTGCAGCAGGCGATCTATCAATCGGCCAGATGATCAGAATCACTCGCCCAAAAATGCAATATGCAATTCCTTTTCAAGGGTCAACTCTTTTTCTCTTCAAGAACTGTTCTTCTTTTCGCTCCCTTTCCGTGAGCAAGGAATGCTGGACCTGTGAGGGGTGTGCCGGAGTGGGTGAGGCGGTGCCACGCGGGTGCTTCCACCGGGGCCTTCGGTGGAGCTCCACAGGGGCCAGGGGGCCACGAAACGTGGCAAGGGTGTGCCGAAGCGGGCGCGGTGGTGCCATGCGGGCGATGCCACTGAGGCCGTTGGTGTAATTCCCGGAACGTGTAAAGGGTGGGCCCAAACGGGTCTGGTGCTGCCGTGCGGGCGCTGCCACTGGGGCCTCAGCTGGAGCTCCCTATGGGGCCACGATGCGTGGGTGGGGCAGGCCGAAACGAGCGCGGTGGTGCCATGCGAGCGCTGCCACTCGGGCCTTAGCTGGAGCTCCGTGGGGCCTCGAAACGTGGGTCGTGTGTGCCGCAACGGGTGCGGTAGTGCCATGCGGACGCTGCCGCTTGGGCCTCAGCAAGAACTCCGAATGGGGCCACCTAGCGTGTCAAGGGTGAGCCGAAACGAATGTGGCACTGCCATGCGGGTGCTACCTGTGGGGCCTTAGGTGGAGCTCCCTATGAAGCCACAATATGTGTGAAGGTTGTGCCGAAGCGGGTGCAGAGGTGCCATGCGGGCGCTTCCGCTGGGGCCTTCGGTGGAGCTCCCTGTGGGGCCACGAAACGTGTGAGGGGTGTGAGGGGTGTGCCGGCACGTTTTACACTCGGAGGGCAGAGGCAGGGATGGGAGGAGAGGGGGGAGGAGAGCGAAGAGGAAGGAAGGACGCGGGGCTCTGCCCCTCCAAACCGAGAACCGAACACCACAGGATGGTTACGCGAAAACACAAAAGAGAAAAACTCAGCCCTCCTCGAATCATCAAGATTGAAGTCAATCTGGCAAAAACTTGAAGAATGGGACCCTCCAGGTGGTGTGGTGCCCCTGACTCGCGGCGTCCCGCAACAGACACCTCCACTCTGTGGGTCGGGGAGGCATCGTTAGCCTTCTCGCCAGAGGTGGCCCGTAGGCGGCCTTTCCTCCCTCCGAAGGAATTTTGCCCAGGAGTCGCCAATTGGCACCGTGTGGCGCCGATCGCTCGCAGAAGCACGGCCCATTGAGACAAACACGACTCACGGAGCGCGTTGCCGTCGGCAACACATAACACGGATACTTGCCTCTGGCGAGGCTGAGGCCGAAATGATGGAAATCTGGCCGCCTCCCCTGCTGGCCGCCCCGACTCGTCCTGCTACGCAATCGGGATGTCTTCTGACATGAGGCGGGCACGAGGCGCTGTAGTTTCGTTCGACTCGTCAGACCCGACTGTTTCCCCGTCCCTCCAGGAGGCCTCCTTGACCTTGCTGACGTCGCCGATCACCTTCACCACCTCGCCTCTGCCCAGCTTGTTTATATCTGCGATCGGAACCTCCGGGGCAGTGATCACCTTCTTCTGGAGCGCAGCCATGAGCGAGTTCCTGAAGTCGGGCAAGAGACACAACACTCAACGGACGAATAACGTTGAAAACAAAACGTGTTCCGCCGTGGGGGACGCCTGCCAAATGGCGGCTGGAAAATCCATATCCCTACGGCGGCAAATGGCCGACCGTCCTGGGACAAGCGTCCCGCAGTCGGACAAAAAACACCCTTCTGCTGAAGCACGACAACGCGTCTGCTTTTTCTCTGCAACAGTTCGGTGGCGAGCCTGGGGGGAAGAGAGACTGGGCAAAGGGGCAGGCCTTCTCAGCCGGCTCGGAAACCCCCCAGCCTTCAGACAAGTTGTCGGAGCCTTCCCGGAAGACGCAGAAATCTTCTCATACGGCGCGGGGGTTTCTGATATGTCGCGCCGAATTATGAGAAAACCTTTTCGTTCTCATTTCCCCCTCTCGATCGCCGCCGGACAATGCTGTCGAAACAACCAGCCGTGCGACTCCAGGACGGGGGCGCAAAAGTTGCAGAAGAGCGTGCGTCGAGCAAGAAATTGGCAACGTTGTTTTCGCACAAGAAGGTCGCCCCGCGGCTAGGTAAAAATTACCCTGTGACGTACCCAACCCTTTCTATACATGTGGCGATTATACTCAGGACCACTCAATGCTGACTGGCATTCTGAAGGACCCGCAGTGCGCAAGAAGAGCACCCAGCAGTGATTTCAGAAGAGCGCAGCAAGAAGAGGAACGGCAAATATACAAAATTGGAACACAGTGGCGTTGAAAGAAACGTGAAATTATGACTTACCTCCGAGTGATCCGCGTGGGACGCACCTCCGCTGGGCCTCCCAGGAGCCCACGAAAGTGGCGACAAATGCGCAGATCGCAAGCCCCCTAGGGGGCGGCGAGGTCCTCAGGTGATCCGCGTGGGACGTACCTCGGCTGGGCCTCCCAGGAGCCCACGAAAGTGGCAACAGTTGCACAGATCGCAAGCCCCCCAGGGAACGGCGAGGTCCCGAGGTGATCCGCGTGGGACCCACCTCCGCTGGGCCTCCCAGGAGCCCACGAAAGTGGCGACAGTTGCACAGATCGCAAGCCCCCCAGGGGGCTTCGAGGTCCCGAGGTGGTCCGCGTGGGACCCACCTCCGCTGGGCCTCCCAGGAGCCCACGAAAGTGGCGACAGTTGCGCCGATCGCAGGCCCCCCAGGGGGCGGCGAGGTCCCGAGGTGATCCGCGTGGGACGTACCTCGGCTGGGCCTCCCAGGAGCCCACGAAAGTGGCAACAATTGCACAGATCGCAAGCCCCCTAGGGGGCGGCGAGGTCCTCAGGTGATCCGCGTGGGACGTACCTCGGCTGGGCCTCCCAGGAGCCCACGAAAGTGGCGACAGTTGCACAGATCGCAAGCCCCCCAGGGGGCGGCGAAGTCCCGAGGTGGTCCGCGTGGGACGTACCTCCGCTGGGCCTCCCAGGAGCCCACGGAAGTGGCGACAGTTGCGCAGGAAGGCCCGAAAAGGCAAAAATCATGGATTTCTCATTGGTTTTTGAAGGATTGTGGCATTTGTTTTTGTTTCTGCTTTCCGACGGCCCGAGACGGCCCAAGTGCCCCCAAAGATCGCCCAAGAGGCCCAAGACACGGCCCCAAGAGGCCCCCAAGACGGCCCAAGAGGTCTCCAAGACGCTCAAGATGGCCTCCAAGACGGCCCAAGAGCCCTCCAAGACGTCCTCCAAGAAGGCCCGAAAGGGTCAAAATGGCCTCCAGACGGCCAAGATGACCTTCAAGATGCCCACGTGCTCCCCGAAGGCTTTCCAAACCGATTCGGGGAACACATGGTCCGATAGCTTGGCAGGTCTGGCCTCAACGTTCGGCCACATAGGCGCTTCCAGGAAGGCAGGGGGCGGCGGTGATTCGCCGTAAACGTCTTCGATAATCATTCGTCGGGTGGTTTTACAAATGCCCTTGTGGGAATACGCGGGTTCTCGCCCCATTCCCCATACGTGCACGGCGGATGCTGAGAATGTCAGCCCAAGAGGTCCCGGAAAGGCTCCCAAGAGGCCCCCATGAAGCCCTAGAAGAGCTCCAAGAAGCCGACCAAAGGCGCACAAAAGGCCCTCAGGAGCAACACACACCAACCGCCAGTTCCCCGAGGGGTCGGCGGTGTGGCGAAAGCCAAAGGATCTTGCTTGCGCAGCCCCTCGCGGGGTGCGCGAAGCGCGGTTACCACTGGGATCGGAGGGGGAGAGATGGAGAGCGAGGGAGAGAGAACAAACCAAAATCAAAAAGGGAATGACAGAGAGAGCGCGCGCCGAGCAGAACCAGAAAGATGCATTGGTATTGCCAGGAACAGAACCCGTGCACTCTACCTCATGCCGGCGAAGAGGAGCAGAAGCAGACACACCTCACTACAGAGAGCCATGCGCGCGCGGGCTTTCACCACATAACTTCAAATGCTGACCTGCCCGCTGCCTGGCAAGCTACGCCGTGGACAAATCTGCTCCGAATTCAACAAACGATGTACTGCAACTCCCTGGGCGTCGGTGCTGGTCTCTGACACCGACTGGATCGTCCGACCTTGACCCATCACCAGTTTCTGATGGTGCGGTACGTTCGAAGACGACCGATTCGGGGCCACTGGCGGCGTTCAACCTTGCATACCCGAGTCGGGGTCACCAGCGCGTCGACGCGGCGCGAACCTGCCTTATCTCTTCTTTCCTGCTGTCCAAGAGGCTGAGGAAGACTCAGAAGGTTGAGGTGCGCGGACGACGACATCCTGTTGGACCGTTCGAGAAATAACATAAAAATATAATTCCGGAAAATACCGGGAGCTAAACAAAAAACAATCGCAAGGATTGAAATGTTCGGAATTACGGGCAAATGCCGGAGAGGAAAACTCATTATCCGAAAATAAAAAAACAGAGGGCTAACAAACTACAAACAATCACACGGATCGTAATGTCCAACACTACCGGGACACACCGCGGAGGTATGCATTATTTCATTACTATTTGATTTGCTTATTCTAATTGTTACTTTCCTTCGGTGCTGACAGAATCCAGGATTTATAAGTGGTCCACGCAACTCAACCAGAGGGCGAGAAGAAGAACGAGAATAATATTCATCGTAAAGAAACATCCACATCCACACCTACATCTGCCGGAGTTATGCTCAAGATCACTGGTGAAGGTGGGCATGGATACCCTGCCGCACTTGGCACCGGGTCCAGCCCTGAAAATCCCAAAAAATTGCCTTGCCCAGGGTCTTGGATTCCCAGGGGCTTCAATCATGGACTCCAATTGGAGAAACCCAGGGTACCCTGGCTGGAGAAGTCTGTTCCCAAGGCGTGATAAGGAAATGAGCGAGGTGCGAGAATGGGGGAGACTCAGGGACGATCAGGGGAGGTCACCGAGCACCGCTGGGAAATACGAAACCAAGGGCACCCGGAGGAAAACAATACAAATTCTTGGTGCGCGTTCCCACTGTATGCCGTTTTTTGCTCCTCGACCAGAAGGTCGAAGTGAACTCAGGGGGCTGAAGGTGTCCCTGGTCCAAATTGACCTCAGCGTTTCGTCATCATTGAGCTCTCTGGGCCTCGCGAGGGGTGATCTAGGGACACTTTGGGCCAGAGACATTTCTGGCAACACCCGAAGAGCGAGGAGGAATAGGCATGTTCAATCGGCGTCGAATCAGAAATCGGATCGGATCGAAATCGACTAGAACCAGCCGCGCCAAGATGCACAATAACGATGGTGCGAGTATCGATCCGCATCGGATCGCTGGAACATCGGTACCAGATCAGAATGGATCCTGCATGGACAACCCTGGCAACACTCGCAGGACCGAATGGGGAAGAACACGACGCCACTTCTTCGCCCCCCGTGTTGCTCCTGCTGTCCGACAGCTCGGGGAGCGCGGCGGCAGAGCTGAGCGGACCGCGCGGGCTCCGCGGGGTGGGGTTCTCCTGCGGGGAGCACGCCGCCAGCTCCTTCAAGGTCGCCCTTTTCTCTTGCGCCTGGCAAGATCGGTGAACGCCGGAAACGAACACCGGGTCGGATCGGAAAATTCGTCGGTTCGGGCCGCATCGGCACGGAGTCGGAATCGAATCGGATTGGCCGCGCCAGGATGCACAACTGCGCTGCGCAAACATCGGGCCGCAACGGATCCCCAGGAAAACAAAATCGAACCCGATCGAGCCGAATGAACTCGGCATCGATTCGAATCGGATCGAACGGATCGAAGTGGGAAGCTGGCACGGGTCAAGTGAGCCAATCAGCACGCCCAGCTTATTTCTCGGGCGGTTCCGGGTGCCAGAGGCGCCAATGTCTCTAGGACAGCGTCTGGCGGCGGGGCCGAACCCAGCTGCCTGCAACAGACTGCGTACCCCCCTTCCCCACTCAAAGAAATAGGCAATGGGTACAAACTGCTTCACGGGCACGCGCTACTGCTAAGGCTGGCCTGTGAGGCTGGCCCGGTGAGGTGTCAGTCACTGGTACGTACCGTATTAAAACGATTCTTGGGATGCGGCCCTAGACTGTAATATATAACGCAGGCGTGCAACGAGTACTCCACCCTTGTTCCTCCTCTCCCTCCTCCTCCTCCTCCTCCTCCTCTTCCTCTTCCTCCCCCTTCCTCCTCCTCCTCCTCCTCCTCCTCCTCCGCTCTCCTCCTCCTGCTCCTCCTCCCCTCCGCCCTCCTCCTCCTCCTCCTTCGCCCTCCTCCCCCTCTTCGTCGCCCTCCTCCTCCTCCTTTTCCTTTCCCTCCTCCTCCTCCTCCTCCTCTTCCTCCTCCTCCTCCTGTCCCTCCTCTTCCTCTTCCTCCTCCTCCTCCTCCTCCTCCTCCTCCTCCGCGTCCTCCTCCTCTTCTTCCTCTTCCTCCTCCTCTTTCTCCTCCGCGTCCTCCTCCTCCTCTCCGCCCTCCTCCTCCCATCTTGACCCAAGTCCAGCCAAACAGGGCTCAAATCATCAGGTCGTGCTGGTCGTAGTGTTGGGGCCCATACTAGCGGATCCCAGGACATGGCGGAAAGTAAAGATTCGAATGTCCGTTAAGCAATGTGGAAAGAAAAATGGATTGTATAAGCAATACGTGCGCGGGGCACGCGCGCGACCTTTTCCAATCCGCAGTAACTATGGTCAACTATCAGTGCAAGCAAGGTTCTATCTGTACATGAAAGGCGGCAGGGAACGTATGGTAACGACTCCTCCTCATCCGTCTCGTCCTCCTCCTCCTCCTCCTCCTCCTCTTCCTCCTCCTCCTTTTTCTCCTCCTCCTCCTCCTCCTTTCCTCCTCCTCCTCCCTCCTCCTCCTCCTCCTCCTCCTCCTCCCCCCTCCACCTCCTGACCCACCTCCTCCTCTTCCTGCTCCTCTTCCTGCTCCTGCTCCTGCTCCTGCTCCTGCTCCCTGTTCCTCTCCTCCTCCTCCTCCTCCTCCTCGACCCCCCCCCCACACTCCCCACACCTCCCATCTGCGTTTCCTCCTCACCCCCCTCCTCCTTTTCCTCCTCCACCTCCTCTCCCTCCTCCTCCTTTTCCTCCTCCTCCTCCTCCTCCTCCTCCTCCTCCTGCTGCTCCTCCTCCTCCTCCTCCTCCTCCTCCTCCTCCTCCTTTTCTTCCTCCTACTGCTCCTGCTTCTTCTGCTTCTCCTGCTCCTGCTCCTGCTCCTGCTCCTCCTGCTCTCCCTCCTTCTTCCTTCCGACACTCATGGGAAGGGGCTCGAGGGGGCGGCCGTCTGAGGAGGCGGCGGGGCTTCTGGGAAGGCAGGAGGCATCTAAGAAGCCCTCCTGGCTCCGATGGGGCCTTCTCAGAAGCCTCTGGTAGAGGCCTCCCGGATGGGGTCGGAGTGGATGGCATCGGCGATGCATCGGCGACGCATTGCCGATGCATTGGCGATGAGGCGGCGACGTCGGCGCTGCATCGCCGCCGTCGGCGTGGAGAACATCGGGCTCCACATCGAGCCGCATCGGCGATGCATCGCCGATGCGGTGCTATCCTCCCGCCCCATCTGCTCCGGCCCCATCTGGGAGGCATAGATCAGGGCCCCTCTTGGAAATTCCCTGGCTTTCAGGATTCCCCCCGCGTTATCAGAAGAGCCTCCCCCGCCTTCGCCGCCCCCTCGTGCGCGCCGCACACTGGGGGCGACTGAGCAGCCCGAGACACCTCGTCGCGTCAACGAGCACGGTGCAAGGGGGGCCAGCGATGCACCTGGCCTGCACCGAGACTGGCTGGGCCGATCCTGAGGCCCAAGATCGACGTATGTGCTCCCTGACCTGGCCGGGAAAACCTGCAAACAAATCCTGACCTCATCATCCGCCTGGCCAACAGCCGTGTGTATAGTGGACGCCCTCCGAGCTTACTGGCTGAGCCAGCCGCGCGAAACCTGCATCCTCTGAAACCGTCTGCATTCGAGAGATGATACTACTGCACCGGATCCCGCCCAAAAGAGGCGTCCCTGGTCCCTCCAGGGCCCAACCCCCGACCAGACTTCCAGGCCGCACGCAGTCGTGGCGACGCCCAAAACCTTCCAAAACGACGACGACGACGACGACGACGACGACGACGACATTCCAAACCCTTCCAGAACGCCCCGACCTTCCAGAGGGCCCGGGGGCGCCTGGCCGAGGATCAGCGGCAACGCCTGGATCAGCACCGGGGGCAAGCCGAAACCAATCGCCGCCGTGAGCGCATCTGGCAGCACCGAGGCCGCCAGGCGCCCTCGGGTCGGGGGCAACGGCTTCTCGGGAAACCGCTGTCGCTCCTCTGCTGCCTTCTGCTGCTGCGCTGCGCCAGGTGTCGCGCCGTCCCTCTTCCTTCTGTTCCTTTTTCTGTTCCTCCTCCTCCTCCTCCTCCTCCTCCTCCTCTTCCTCCTCCTCCCTCCTCCTCTACATCCTCCTTCTTCTCCCTCTTTTTCCTCCTTTTCCCTCCTCCTCCTCCTCCTCCTCCTCCTCCTCCTCCTCCTCCTCCTTCGATGATCAAGGGCGTTGAACGTATCTGGCCCTCGAGCCTCTGGGGGCCTCAGGGGCCTCTTCTCGTCCTCATCCGTCCACGTCCCTCCGCTTCCGGCATCCCCCTACTCCTCCTTCCTCCTGCTGCCTCCCCCATCCCTGCTGCTCTTCTGAGCGCGCATCGTCGCCCGACGACCACTTGTGCAAAATCAGCGGAGAAGCAACGCGACAAGCACCCTCTCCTTCATCCCCCGCCTGCGCCCCTCTCTCTCGGTCGTCACCGCCTGCTCGTCCTCTCGTCATGTTTTTGTTCCCTCCTGTCGAGTCCTTCGTCCCTTCTGGCTCCTCTGTCTCTTCCTCATCATCCTTCTACAGCCTCACTTCCCTCTGCTCCTGATCACCCTCCTCATCGATATCACTATCATCAAACCAGCCTCCCACCTCCATACGTACTCGCCTCATTTTACGCCTCCTCCATCTACTCATCATCTTCCACGTCCTTCGCATCATCCCTCGTCCACTCCGGTGAAAGGGGCACTACACAAAACAAAAAACGTGCCGTTTGTACATCAACGCCCAAACCTCATATATTCAGTCGGAGTCCACCCCCCCCAAAAAAAAAACAACGTAGCCGTACACGACGACACCATGCAGGAACGCGCAAAATACCACGCTCCACCACCGTTGTCACCGAGCACGCTTCGAACAACTTGGCATTATACTGAAATTCGGAAGCCCGCACACACAACCCAGCCACATAGCGCGCATACGTGTCCAACGTGAAACTAAAGGGGACAAGCGGCCCTCTCCAGGGTCGGGCGTCGAACCAGGCGGCACCCCCAGCATGCCGCATGCTGTCACACGAACGGTTTCCTCACACTCTCTCGCTTGATGGATTGCGCCAGCGACGTCGACGTGGCACCCATCGAAGCTGTGACCACCAGCGGAACCATCGACGCAGGAAGACTGGGGCCCCCGGAAAGGATTCGGCGTGAGCTCGCCGACCTCGCAGCCAGAGCGGAGTTCCGCATCATCCTCCACATCGTGGTCCACATCATGTCGGTGCTGTCCTCGCAACCGTCCGCGGCGATGTCCTCCTCGCGCCCCCACAAGTCAGGTAAGATGACAGGAAGTCTGCGTGAACCCGCAAAGGCAGCGCGACGTGGCGAAACGTTGCCAGATCGATCCGGGAAGGTCTCGGGACCCGACACCGGGGAAAACGTCCATTTCGAAAACATCAAATTTCCAGGATCTCAAGGCACGTGTACGACGTTTAGCGGCCCAGACTGCCAAACTCCACGCGCCAAACCAACATCCCAGGAGGGGCCCCCGCTGCCCAGGTGGACAGGGTGAACCAACGGGAAGGCCAAGGCGGCCGCTCACCGCCGGGTGGGGCAGCAGGTGGCGCTCCGTGGCCAGTCGAAACTGGCTGAAACCTGCGGCCCCCACTGCCAGGATGGGCAAGGTGGGCCAGGTCGCGGCACCTGATCGGCGCAGGAAAATCCGGTGCTGCATCGTGCAAAATCATGGGCACAGGGGCAGGGGTGACGGGGCATGGCGGGGGAAACTGCGAAGGAAAGTGGCGTCGCGCCGGCTGGGGTCGCGGGCGCCTCCGCCACGCGAGCGCGGAATCTGCTCCAGGCCGCCCCAGGTTCACCGCCTGCGTGCTGCGCCCTCCTGACGCGGGCCACCGGTCGAGCAGGGCGCGCGCCGGGAATGGACATCGCCAGGGCGCGCCCGCCCGTTGCCGCGCATCCTGCGCTCCGAAGTGAACGGACCCCAGCGGGCGCGGGCGCCTGCCAAAGCGGCCCAAGTGTCTCGAGGAGCAGAAACTCACGCCGCGCAGGCAAAGAGAGGCGTCTCCCTTCGCGGAATGGCGCTGGGGCGGGGCCGCCGTTAATTGCTGGGGAGGGGCGGGGGGCCTCCCGGGCGGGCGGTGGGTCCGCGCGCTGAGGCTCGTCATCGAAAACCCAGTCGCCGGCCGCCGCCGCTGGCCCGGCGGGCTGCAGGGGCGGGCGCCGCGCACTGCCCCGACTGGAATGGGCCGCTGGGTCTCGCTGCTCACGATTGTGCCGGCGGGTTCCGCATTCTGGCCGCGGCGACGAGGGGCGTCCAGGACGCGCGGCGGCGACGGGGTTGGCGTCGGCGTCGACGTCGGGGCTGGCGCCGGCGTCGGCGACGCCATCTTGGACCAAGGCGGTCGCGGGGCGGCCCCCCGGGGCGCCGCCCCCGCCCCGCGGACACATGGGGCCGCCCGATCCGCAGTCGAGGGAGGGCGGGCGAATGGGGGCGAATTGAAAGGGCCGCTGCCGACTGGGCGATTGACTGCGGCGCTGCCCGCCTTGCTACCTCCTCCCGGGCAGCACTGCCGCGCCGACCTGCGGGCCCAGCCCCCCGGCCACCGGGCAGAACGGCACCCCGATACCCTACATGTAGCGGCGGCCGCGCGCACCGTCGGGGCGGCCATGCCATGGGGCGCATTGTGGCAGACGGCTGGACCAAGAAGAACAGCGCGGACCTGGCCACACGTGTCCACGCTCGAACTCAGGAGCCAGGGGGCGCGTCAGCGGGAATACCTGCAGTCGAGCCAAGGGGATCGGTCACCCCCTCAACTCTGTCTCACTACCTGGTCCCGTTCGCTGCTTGGGCGTCTGGCCGACGCTGCGCCCCGCCTTCGCCATGGGCCCCGGGGCGCCGGGGTGGGGCCCGAAACCGCGGGCACCTCGCGCGCTGGCTGAATCGCGTCGCTTGTGCCAGCACCGCGCCTGGGGGCACCGTTGTTCGCGGTAACCTGCAGTCCGGCGCCTCCACTAGGTCCGCTTCCGAATGGGCGGGGTCCTGGCGAGGCGCTGCTGCGCCCCCAATTCCTTTCATCAGCGTCAGGTCTGGGTCCAAGGCTCGCTCGTCCGCAGTGCTGCTCCAGACGCTGCGACAAGGGTTCGTCGCGCTGCTCAGGATTGCGGCGCTGGGTCCCGCTTTCCGGCCGCGGCGACGAGGGGCGCCCAGGCCCCCCCCGTCCTCCGCCCCCGCGTTCTCCGACGCGCCGGAAGTCCAGCTGCGGCGACGAGGCCGCGAGCGCAGCGCACCAAATCGGCGCAAAGTCTGCGGGGTGGGGCTGCGCCCTCCCTGCGGGCAGCGTTGCTCCCAAACCGTGCCACGCGTAGCGCGGAGGGCATCCGCGGTGCTCGCCCACCCCCCCTTCCCCCCTACCGTCCAGATCTGCGACGTCGGCGGGGTGGGGCTGCGCCGCCCTTGCAGAAATCGTCGCGCCCAGGGCGACCCGAATTGCGCGGAGGGCGTCCGCGGCGTCCGCCCGCGGCGTCCGCCCCCGCCCCGCCCCCTTCAGCTCCGGGTCCAGGAGCGCGCCTATATCGGCGCAGAACCGGCGGGATGGGGCTGCACGGGCGGCGCCCGAGGCGCCCGCCCCCGCCCCCCCCCCTCCAACCCCAGGTCCAGGAGCGCGCCTGATCGGCACAAGACCGGCGGGGTGGGGCTGAGCCCCCCCTGCAAACATCGTCTCGCCCAGGGTGCTCCGCGTCGCGCGGAGGGCACCCGTGGTTCTCGTCGCCCCCTGCCCCCCCCCCCCCCCCCTGTCAAGGTCTGGGCGCGCGCGAAACCGTCGCAGGTTCCGAAAGTATGGGGCTGCGCCCTCCCCGCAGACATCGTCGCGCCCAGGGCAGGGTGCTCCGCGTCGCACGGAGGACGTCCGCCGCGTCCGCCCCCGCCCCCCCCCATCCGACCCCTGGTCCAGGAGCGCGCCTGGTCGGCGCAAAACCGGCGGGATGGGGCCGACCACTCCCCGCAGGCATCGTCGCGCCCAGGGTCGGGCGACCCGTGTCTGGCGGAGGGCGCCCGCGGCGCCCGCCCCCCCCCCCCCCCCCCTTCCGCCCCCAGTCCAGGCGCGCGCCTAATCGGCGCACAAAAAATGGGATGGGGCTGGGTACTCCATGCGGACGTCGTCGCGCCCAGCGCAGGGTGCTCCGCGTCGCGCAGACGGCGTCCACGACGCTCGTCGCCCCCCCCCCCCCCTCCGCCATTCCAGGTCTGGGCGCGCACCTAATCGGTGGAAGGCCTGTGGATTGGAGCCGCGCTCCCCCTGCAGGCGTCGTCGCGCCCAGGGTGGGGTGCCCCGTGCCGCGCGGAGGGCATCCGCGGAGTCCCCCCCCCCCCTCTTCCGCCCTGGGTCGGGGAACGCACCTAGTTGGCGCAAGCGCTGGGAGATGGGGCCGGGCCACGTCGTCGCATCCAGGGCGTGGTGCTTCGTGCGTAAGGGGGGGGGCATCCTGGGGCTGGCATCGCTGCATAGACGGTGGGATATCCGACGACTTCGCCCCGCGGAGGGCAGCCGCGGCACGGTGGGGCGATTCGGGCGCTCCCGGACGGCATTCGTTGAAGCGCAGTGTTGCGAGGCCCTACGAAGGTCCCCAGCGCTCCACGAGAAGGCTGGAATCCGTCGAGCTGCTCGAGATCTCTCTGCTGGAATCAGTCGCGCTGCTGGAGTTCGCCCCGCAGCTCGGGGCCATGCTGCCGGGGTCCGCGATGCCGGTCGCGATGGCGCCGCTGGAGTCCGCCAAGCTGTCGTGCAGTGCGTGGTGGTGCTGCCTGAATCCGTCGTGCTGCTCACGGTGCTGCCAGAGGCATCCGTCGTGCTGGGCATGATCGCGCTGCTGGAATCCACCGTGTTGCCCGCGGTCCGTGTCCTCGAAGAGGCCTCCGTCGTCGCCTTCAGTTTATGTCCAGGCCGCACTTGCGCTTACACAGGTCCTTCAGGTCCAGCAGCCGGTCCTCGAGGTCAGCCAGCGTGCCGCGACCCTCGATCAACTGCCACTTGGTCCCGTCAGCGCCCTCGCAGCAGCTCTCGCCCTTTCCATGGTCGAACTTGCGCTCGTGGCCTTCCTCGAACGCCGCCTGCACCTCCTTTGCATCGCCATCGAATTCCCTCACTACATCCTTCAAGCCGTCGCCCTCCCCCTGCATTTCCTCGTCGGTCCCCGACGAACTCCACCCCCTGCACATGCTCCACGTCGCCATCGACCTCCTCCACCACGTTCTCCACGTCAACCACCTCCTCGACGACCCCATCCTCGAGCACCTCCTCCTCCGCCACGGCGTCCACCGCCGTCGCGTCGCCACTCGCGCCGCCCTGCTCCGCCGCCAGGCGCTCGGCCACCGCCGCGCTCTCGGCAGCCACCAGCAGCGCCGCCGCAGCAGACGCGGCCCCAGCCCGGCACGCACCCGCGGGCGCGCGCACGGCCGCCGCCGCCGCCCAAGGCGCGGCAGCCGCAAAGCGCGCGGCACAAGCCGCGAGCTCGGCCGCCCGCGCAAGCGAGGCCGCGGCCGGCTAGAGGCCGGCAACAGCCGCGGCGGCGGTGGCGGCCGCGGCCGCGGCGCAGGCGGTGGCCGGAGGGGGCGCGGCCGCGCAGAGAGCGGCGGCCGCGCCAGCGGCCGCGGCGGCACTTCTCACCATCCCGATCATAAAATCAATACAACTTACACTCCGGGGCAATGTCTGGAGTCATGTCCGTGAGGCCCGCGAGCACTTTGTATAGTTTTTGAGAAGGACGGCGGGGGTGTCAGCACATTGCCTGCTGCGCGCAGGGCTACCATCTTTGGCAAACATACACACACAGACTCTCTCTCTCTCTCACACAAGCACGCACGCACGCACGCACGCACGCACGCACGCACGCACGCACGCACGCACGCACGCACGCACGCACGCACGCACGCACGCACGCACGCACGCACGCACGCACACGCACACACACACACACACATTCACACACACACACACACACACACACACACACACACACACGCGCGCGCGCGCGCGCGCGTGCAAAATAAATTCACCTCGCGGCTAAATCTGGATCATGCGCGGCATCCCCGCGATCATTGCTAAGTGGTTTTTGACAAGGACGGCGGGGGTGGTGGCGCATGTCCTGCTGTGCGCAGGCCCACCAGACACAATGATGGAGAGAACCTGGCCTCCAAGATGCCCAACAGAGCCGCAAGACGGCCCCAAGAGCGCCCAAGAGCGTTCCAATAGCGCCAGAAAGGTGCCCGAAGATGCAATTTTAGGCGGTCTCTAAGGACAGCGCTAACAATAAACGTCCTAGATGGTTCCAAGAGCGCCCACTCAGCTCCCAAGAGACCCCCAAGAGGCCTCAAGAGGATCACCGAGGCACCCTAGACGCTCAAAGATGCCCTGGGCCCGCCAAGATGCCCTCCCAGACGCCCCAAGGGGCCCCCAAGACCGCCAAGAAGCCTCCAAGGCGGCCTAAGAGGCCTCCAAGGCACCCCCCAGGCGTTTAAGAGGCTTCTGGCCCTCTGTTTACTTTCTTCCTCCTCCTGCTTCTCATCTGCCTATTCCTTCTCCGTCTATCCTCTCCTCCTACCTCTCCTCCTCCTCCTCCTCCTCCTCCTCCTCCTCCTCCTCCTCCTCCTCCTCCTCCTCCTCCATGTACGCCTCCATCCTCCCACTCACTCGACAGATAACGCCTGCCCCCGGTCGTCCTCCTACACTTCCTTGGTCACCCCTAACTCTCCTGGGCATCGTTTCTGGATGGGCTGGTGGGGATGCGCGAAGAGTCAGCAATCCTTCACTCCTCCTCGTTTTCCTCCCACTCCTCCTCCACCCGTGGTTTCCTTCCTCCACCCCTCCTCTCCCAGGTGAGGGGGGCGATCGAATCAGCTCGCATAACGATTTCTGTCTGGTATCCCGACGCCAGAGTCGCTTATTCTGAGTGTAGAGGAACTGTATCCCAGCGGCGACGCCGAAACGAGCTGCACGCAACGGATGACGTACCTGTTTGTCCCAATCCCCCCTTTTAGTCCGACCGGGCTCTCCCACCCTCCGCTTCTGTTGCTTCTCTATGATCATCCTCCTCCTCCTCCTCTTCTTCCTTCATTATGCTCCTGGGTTATCTCGCTAGTCAGTCCTCCTCCCTCCTTCTACCCTTGACCCACTGAACCACTCCCGGCAATAATGTCATCCGACGTAGCCATCCCTCCTCCTTCTCCAGGAGGTGGGGAAGGGGTGACAAGACTGTCAAATGCTCACGGAGGCGTCCGGAGGTTCTAAGAAACTAGTATGCTCCAGTCTGTTCACCCTCCTGCTGCTCCTTCCCTCAACCAACCTTCCTCGCGTCCTCTTCTTCCTCCACCTCATCCTCTTTCCTTGTTCCTCCTCCTCCTCCTCCTCTTCCTCCTCCTCTTTCTCGTTCTCATCCTCTGGCTCCTCCTCTTTCTCGTTCTCCTCCTCTTCTCAAGCTTCCTTCCTTCCGTTATACTCTTCCTAAATATTTGTTATTCTTATCCCTGCTCAGTCTTCCATCCTCATCCCCCCTCCTCGTCCTCCTCCTCCTCCTCGTCCTTGTCCTCCTCCCCTCACCGCGCGGGCCAGGCCCGGAGGGGCCGGTGCACCGGCCATGGTCCACATGAGTAGGGGTCGGTCGGAAGAAGTAGCGAGGAACGTGAAGTGGGAGGGCGGCGGAAGTAGATTGGGCCTCCGCCCGCCGCCTGGAGAGGAGGGGGGAGGGAACACCGCTCGCCTCTTGAGGCAGATTGGCAGATTGGGATCTGGGAATCACCGACCGACGACCGATTTTTCATCGACCGACGGCAGGCAGATCACGACCGATCTGGGAATCACGAACGATCTGGGATTGAGGCAGATTGGCAGATTTTCATCGACCGACGGTAGGGGTCGGGGGTCGGCGGCCGCGGCAGGAGAAGCAGGAGGAGGAACGAGTGCGACGGCGAGGAAGGCAGATCCCGAGCTGGACGAGCATGAGAACGAAGCATCGCCCTCTTCGCGGGAAACCTTGCGGGGCTGTCGCACCTGCGTTCGCCGCCTGACCCCAAGCCCCTCTCGGGCCGAATTCTACTCTCTGGATCACCGGGCCCGCCGGCCACGCTTCGGCCGCCCGAAGGTTGGATCGTCCAGCTGGCATGAGGAGGAGTGGAGGAAGACGAGGACGAGGGGGAGAAGGAGGAGGAGGAGGAGGAGGAGGAGGAGGAGGAGGAGGAGAAGGAGGAGGAAGAGAAGGAGGAAGAGGAGAAGAGGGAATAGAAGAGAAGAGAAGAGAAGTGAGTAGAAGGAGGAGCAGGGATGAAAAAGGAGATGGCAAGGAGGGGGAGGGGGGAAGTAGGCGAGGGCAAGCAGGGAGTATGCGAGGGAAGGCAGGGCGAGGAGGGAAATGAGCAGGAAGTCCCAGGGCGAGGAGGGCGATCAGGAGCGGCGGCAGCGCTGCTGCAATGTCAAGAGCAGAGGCTGCAGCAAGAGCAGGAGCGGGGGCAGCGACGGGAGTGTTCGGCCTGAACGATGTCATGACACGATTGGCCCACGGTGCGTTCCACAAGTCCCAACGTATCCAGCGGCCCTCGTCTCTGGAGTACGCGCGGACAACAAAACGCCTGAACACCGTAATTATCACTACCATGACCTACTCCCCCTGAGCAGGAGAGCCAACACCGAGAAAGAGGAGCCGTTGGCGCCCGTTGGCCTGACGGAGCGTCGCCCCCCTCGTGCCTCGCGAAGATGCTGCGGAGACGGTTCAGCTCTGTCCTCCTGGCCAAGCGGCGTTGGGAGGGGCAGGAAGAGGCAGGCAAGAGGAGAACGAGGAGGACGAACGACGATGAGTACGACGACTACGACTGTGAAAGGTGATGACTCAGCCTTCTCCTCCGACTCCTCCCCCGCCTCCTCGTCTTCCTCCCCCACGCTTCCCACCCCCGCCGACAACTCCTGGACCCCCTGAACAAAGCCATGCCGGAGCCCCGCTGGCACCGTGAAATTATCCTGACCCTCGACGCCTGCTTCAGCCCACGGCGGCCACCGTGCTGCTGACGTGGCAAGTCCTCCAGACAGCCTCCCCTCGCCCTACAGCAAGTCTGGCCCGAGCGAGCACCCCGCCTCCTGTTCGACCCGAGGCTGTCCCCGCCCCCCCTCGCGGCGCCTCTCGTTCTGGTCCGTTTCCCTTTTCGGCCGCTGGGGGGTCCAAACATATTCAACGACTAGGCGCTTTTCAACGATTTTGGCTCTGCAGACTCTGGGGGAGGTTGCCAAGACATCGTTCTGAAGTTCACCTCGAAGTGACTTTCGAAGAGCCTCAGGGCAAAGGCGAAGAAATGCTCTCGCCTCGGCGCCGCTCACAGGTGTTCCCGACAGGTGAGTTCCAACCTGGGCGCGACGCAAGTGTTTTGCCGGACAGTGGCGCTATCCAGATTTCGCCTGACAGTGGCGCTCCCACTTCCGCGCAGCGCGTCTTTTCCATCGCGAGCAGGCGCCTTGTTGCCTTCGCCAAAGCTCCGAAAACATGTTGCTTGGAAGTGGCGCTCCGGCGCATGCGCGGCGCATATTCCGCCTGCCGAATCGCATGCGGCAGCAACAGCAGCAGCCATGCCGCGCGAGAGCAGGCGAACTGCTGCCCTCGCGCAAGCGCCACGCAGTTTGTGCGCGAAGGCGTCAGTGCTGTCTCGGCGCGGCTCATGCTTCGTCTTCGCCACGACCACAGGACACTTGGCCAACCGAGAGACGGCCAGATGGTGCTCCCGCCGCAGCGCCGCGCAAAGAGTTCCTGACATTCCGCTCCCGCCAGTGCGCGGGCTGCGTAACTGTGCCTCTGCCAAGCCGTCGAGGGCTGGACCGCGCGCAAGCGTCTGCCGTTGCCTGAGTGGGAACGCGCTCCCATCTCGATACCAAGCTGTGCCACCGCTGATCCTGGTCTTCAGGGCGGGAGGGTGGGAATGAGTGGGGCCCGCTGGCTCGTTCGACCTGGCTGGATCGACCCCCACTCCGGGCTCCTCCTGCTGGCCGGTGAGAGCTCAGGATTCCTGCTCTTCCTGCCTCAGGGGGGGCCCCGGGAGTCCCAGGAGGTCTCTGATGGGGGGTCGGTCCCCGGGGCATCCCCAGAGGTATCGGGAGGCGGAGCCTACCAGGGAGCCCCAGAACATTCGAGAACATCGACCCTTCGATCTAACCAGCCTCGTGATGATCCCCATCCCAGAGATCGGCAAGCCCAAAAGACGATGACAGTCTCTGGGATGTGCCCTCAAAAAACTGAGGAAATCCTTAAGATCGGCACACAAGTAAGATGATACCAAACATGGGGATAGGGATATGCTTCAAGCTGGTACAATCGGACCCAGTCCAGAATAACATTCCTCAAGAACATGAGACCTAGGACAAACCAAACATGCCATACTAGGGTACCCTCCCAAGACGAACAACAACATCCAACAATCACGAAGAGCACTAGGCTACCGACCGCGAACCGACCTCGATCTTGTACATCGGTCCGACTGCAACGATCATCCCTCCCCTCCTTAAAACAGGGCTAGGATCGGGATAAATCGCTCCAGAGCGTTCCGGAGCGCTCTCAGAGCGTTCCGGAACGCTCTGGAGCGGCCGCGGCGCCCAATACATCCTCCAAACCCGCCGATTCTCAGAGATTTCGGGTTATCCCGATCCGATTTTGTCCCGATCCTCGCGTCGTTTTAGATCATCCTTCCCCTCCTCCTCCTCTAGGAGAGCTGTGACCCGCACGAGCACAACACGCGCGCTTCTCGGACCCGCGCTGCACCCCCCCCCCTGGAGCGCGCGGCTCGCCGAGCGCGGCGCCGGGCGCGGCTCCACCGAGGGGGGTCGGGCGCCGACCTCGGAGAGCTGTGCGGCCCTCCGACAGCTCGTGCGTGCAGCTTTTGGTCGTTCGGTCCTCTTCCTCCTCCTCCTCCTCCTCCTCATCCTCCTCCTCCTCCTCCTCCTCCACTGCCTCCTCCACTGTCTCCTCCTCCTCCTCCTCCTCCTCCTCCTCCTCCTCCTCCTCTTGAGGGGCAGCGACAGGGAGGGGCAGCGACAGGGAGGGACTGGCAGAGGGAGGGACGCGTCGACCTGGAGTCGACGACACATTGCCGATAGATCGGCGGTAGGCCTCCGATAGCCGATGCCCACGCTCCTGGGCGGGGTGGGGCTATCGGGCCCTCATCGGCGATCAGTGGGCGATTTGGGGTCGTTGCCCCTGATCCTCCTCCTTATGCCTATCGTTGCCCCTGATCCTCCTCCTCCTGTTTCCTCCTCCTCCTCCTCCTCCTCCTCCTCCTCTGCTTGTAGGTTGCCCCCTGCCTGTGGAGCCGCATCAGGCGGATGAACTCACGAAAGTCGAGGTCGCCGCTACGGTCCACGTCGACCTGGGCGGTGGGCGGCGCCCTCGTCGTCGCAGTCGTTGTCCTCCCTCCTCCTCCTCCTCCTCCTCCTCCTCCTCCTCCTCCACTGCCTCCTCCTCCCTACTCTGTATTATCATCCATGTCCTCCTCCTCCTCCTCGTCCTCTTCCTCCTCCTGCCAGTCATTAATGTCCGTCTCTTCCTGATTCCTCCTGGTCATTCCTGTCCTCCTTCTTCTCTTCTCCCCACTTCTGTTTCCCCTCGACTCTGACACCAGATTTCTGCGCGAAGTCTGTTTGTGTTGCTCCGTGCTGTGGTATGATATGTTGTGATGTCCTGCTATACGCGGAATCAGGGTACGCCGTACACTGTGAACACATGGTATGGTTTGCTATGTTGGCCAATGTGTGGTTATGCTATTCTGCGCTGGTCTGGTGCACCCTGCTATACAGTGGCATCCCATACTGTACATTGCTACTTTGTGTCATGCTGTGTCACTCCATGATGTGCTAGGATGATCCGGATTTTACGCAGCGCTGTTACTCCATAACATGAGGCTGCGCTATGTTGTCACGTGCGTGGCCCATTCTTGCCTTGCGCCTCCTGCATGACCTACTCCCCTCCCCTGGTCTCGCGCCGAATGGCATGCGAAGGACGCGAGCGCGTGCCAGCCAACTCGCACTGCGGCCGCAGTGGGCCTGCTCTCTCTCGCCTCCAGTCCTGTCCGTGCTCGTCGTGCTCCTTCTAACCCTCCTAGGTTCCCTCGCCGTTCCAGGCGTTCAACGCAACTCAACATCGCTCGGACGTCCATTCCCCATGGATGTTCGGTCTCATGCGTTTACGTTTCGCACGATGTTCCTCGATGGTCCTCGCCGAGAACAATGCACACGTCCGGACGATGCCAAGGAAAGGGTAAAGGCGGCGCGAGCGCACCTAGCTGGCCCCCTCACACTCTTCTCTCCACCCCCGCTCCCGCTTCCCCTCTCCTCCCCCTCTCCTCCCCCTTCTCATCTGCCGACCTGGGCGATGAGAAGGTGGAGGTCGGCAATGGTCACAGCGAAGCCCATGTAGCGCAACATCGCCCCGAGCTCGTGCACGGAGATGCTGTCGTTGCAATCCTCGTCGAACCTGGAAAAAACCTGCGCAGGAGGAGGCGCGGAGGTGTGCGAGGAGTCTCGAAGCTGCTTTATTCCATCCCGCCCCCCCTGTCACCGTGACCGTTCTCCTCCTCTTCCACCTCTTCCTCTGCCTTAGAAGCGCTCCCAGGGCAGTTGCGGTCCTTGCAACGATGTTCGAGTGGGCATGCTCAGCGCCATGCCTCGAGCTCCCCGCACCAAGAAACATCGCCCTGGTTCCCTCCTGTCTGTTCCCTCTTCCTTCCTTTCCCAAGTATCCTACTGTTGCGAATTATGTCTGGTGCCACTTCGACCTTCCTGTACCACCCAGTCGGAATAAGTAGGCGGAAACATGAAGTATGAAGGCGGATCAAATATTTTGGAGTCGGGCCGGTTCGAATAATAACACATACTGCTAACCACATCGATCCTTGAAGTAAGAAGACGCTTGAGCTAGATTGGGATCTGGATCCCCCCAAAATACTTACTTCCAATGAACAGCGTGTGCGCATGCCCTTACCCTTCAGGCGCGCAAAGGAGGCGTTGCGCTGCGGACGCCTCGACGACAAGGAGGGAGGGGCAGACGAGCGGGAAGACGTCATGAGGACATCGTAATGGGGGAACGGCCGTGGGCAGGAGTCGGTCAATGCGCGGGCACTGGTCCGCGGAATCAGGCGCATCCGCATGTTCGTTGTTTCCGCCACCAGCGCGGAGTGAACTCTGGTCACTGCTGATCCTGGAGACAGACTGCCTAAACGCTCGTGAAGTGGGCTCTAGGCCACAAACGCACGGGCTGCATCGCGCGCTCCTGGGGCGTAGCGCGTGGTTTTCCCCCAGGCCCTGGACGCGTTGCTCGGGATTGAACCTGCATCTGGTTACCCCGGGAGGCTGCTGGAGGCCTCTTGGGCGATCTGTGAGGCTCTGGAGGCTCGAAGTTGTTCGGTTCGTATGAGTCCACCGTTGTCGCTCTTTCGGGATGGGATAGCTTAAGAGGGTGAGAAGAGAGGGACCGAGAGAGACAGAGAAGGTTAATGGTGGAGAGGATGAAGAGGAGGGAAATAAGTACGAACACTCCGCTGGAACACAAAGGTACTCCACCATCCCCCTGCCTCGAGAAAGGAGGGATGATGAGGGAATCACCGAGGCGGGGAGGAGGATGGAGGAGGCAGGAGGGGGACTGTACGAGATCGATTGCAAGAGGCAATAACCAGGAAGCGGGAGAGAGGAGGAAGCTACGCACGCGGAGTGTGGAGTAGGGTCGGTCGGATGAGGAAGAAGCCAGAGGCAAGATGGGCATGGAGGAGGAGGAGGGCGCACGAACGAGAGGCGATGCAAGTGAGCGAGAAAAGAATTTGAGGGGTGGGAGGCCCGAGGAAGAGAAAAGACAAGGAAGATGAGTAGGAGGAGTGGGAGGGGGAGGAGGAGAGAGGAGGAGGGTGAGCGAGGGGGAGTGCTTGCACACCTGCGTCTTCGGTTTGAAGCGTGCAAAAAGTAGCTTGTAGTCTCTACGGGGCCGCCTGAGACCTCTGGAATGCCTGTTCGGGTCTCGGGGGGCCTCTGGGCAGCCTCTTGAAGCAGTGCTGAGCCCTCTTGGGGCGCCTTTCAGGGAATCTGTTCGACCTCTCTTGGGCCTCTGGGCCCTCTTGGGGAGTCCTTTGGTGCCTGCTGGCGGTCTGCGGGGTCCTCATGGGGCGGAGCCCTCGACATGTCGGTTCGAATTCCCCCCTGGGGCCCTCTTGGGGCCGTCTTGGGCGGTCCTGGGTACTTCTTGGGACATCTTGGGGCCCTCTTGGAGACCTCTTGGAACAGCTTGGGGCTGTCTTGGGAGCCTCTTGGGCCGTGTTGGACGCTGTGAAAAATAAAACATATCCCACCAGCCCTTCGGGCACAGGTGGTCTAACGAGTTCTCCCTTTCCTCGTCAAGAAACCCTCTCCCCTTCGGGGAGGGGTATACCCTCCCCCTCCGCTCCAAGAGGGCGTCCGATGCTCCAAGATGACCTCCAAAATGGCTCAAGAATGCCGACGATGGTTCGAGATAGCTTCCGACATTCCTCCAAGAGGCCCGACGAGGGCCCCATGACGGCCCAATGGGCGCCCAAGACGGCCCAAAAGGGGCCTCAAAACTGCCCCCGAGAGGCACCAAAGACCCGACATACCGTGCACAACCGTGCTACACGACATACCGTGCTATACAATGCAATGCAATGCAATACTATGCAAGGTTATGAGCTGCTAGGCTAAAATAGACAGGACGACAGTAAGAGCAACAACGGGGTGTGATATTTGCATTAGTTATGTTTCCTGTTGCGCAGAGCAGTACGGTGCTGTTCGATCAATTTGTGCATTGGACTGCCAGAGTACGCCACGATGTGTCATGAGATGCAGTGCCATGCTAGGCAATGTTCCGTCGTGCCGTGCAGTGCTGGGCTCAGCTAGACACTGGAATGGAATGCAATGCCTCGGCATGCTGAACCATCCTGTGATATGCACTGACACGGTTAGCTCTGTCGTGCTGTGCCGTGCCATGTCGTGTCCAGCAACGCTGCGATGCCACGATAGGCTAGGCGGTCCTTTGCTATGCACCGGTATGGTTTGGAGGCCTCTTAGGGGCCGTTTGGGGTGCTCGTCGGGGCCTCCTTTTGGGCCTCGTGGGGCCTCTAGGGGGCCTCTTAAGGGCCTCTTGGGGTCTGTTGGGGGCCTCTTGGGGCGGAAGGCTCGAATTGTCGGTTCGTGTTCCCCCTCTTGGGCCCCTCTTGGGGCCGTCTAGGGGCCCTCTTGGGCGATCTTGGGCGCCTCGTGGGCCGTCTTGGGGCGCTCTTTGGCCGTTTTGGGCCTCTCTTGCGCCGTCGTGGCGCCCTCTTTGAGTGCCTCTTGGGCCGTGTTGAGCTGATTTCTGGGGCCTCGTGGGCTGTCTTGAACCGTCGGAAGCACCTTCAGAACCATCGAAATGACATACTTGTTTCGCCTCCTGAGTGCCTCGTGGGAATCCTTTTGAGAGCACCTTGGCCGTCTTGAAGCCCTGTCTTCAAGCCATGTTGGACCAATTTTGAAACGCTCTTGTGCGGTCTTGGGCTCTCTTGGAGCGCTCTTGGGCCATCTTTGCGCCCTGTTGGACGTCTTTCGGCCGCCTTTGACGTTTTTTGACGCCGCCCGCTGGGCCCGAAAGGGCAGGAAGATAAATCAGTGCACTTTGGGGGACATGGGACCCCCTACCCATTTATATATATATATATATATATATATATATATACATACACACATATATATATGTATACATACACACACACACATATATATATATATATATATATATATATCGGAGGTGAGGGGGTGAGATCGAAGTGGAACGGAGAGCCCCCCCACCGGGAAATCGATTTCGGTTTCGTGTTCGTGCGTGCCGTGCGGGCGAGGCGAAGCTGCGTGGGCGGGCGAGAGAAAGTCTCCTGTAGCTGAGGCGCGGCCGGACCAAATGTCTCCCTTCCGGTGCGCCCGCTGGTGATGATGATGATGATGACGATGATGGTGTCCTGGTGATGATGATGATGATGATGATGATAATAATGATGATGATGATAATGATGATGATGATGATGAGATGACGATGATGTTGATGTTCTGCCCGTTGTTGTTGATGATGATGTTGGTAATGCTGATGCTGCTAATGATGATTATGGTATCCCGATGATGATGATGATTATGACGGTGGTGATGATGATGGTCATGGTGATGGTGTACCGATGATGATATTGATGATGATGTTGGTGATGATGATGCTGCTGATGATGATGGTGTCCCGATGATGTTGATGATGCTGTTGATGATGATGATGATGATAATGATGATAATGAGCTGATGATGATGATGGTGTCCCGATGTTGTTGATGATGTTGACGATGACAACGATGGTGTCCATGATGGTGTCCCGATGATGATGATGATGCTGATGGTGATGATGACGATGGCTGTGTCCTGCTGGTGATGTTGATGATGTTGCTGATGATGATGAGATGACGATGATGTTGATGTGTCTGCCCGTTGTTGTTGATGATGATGTTGGTAATGCTGATGCTGCTGATGATGATTATGGTATCCCGATGATGATGATTATGACGGTGGTGATGATGGTGATGGTGATGGTGTACCGATGATGATATTGATGATGATGTTGGTGACGATGATGCTGCTGATGATGATGGTGTCCCGATGATGTTGATGATGCTGTTGATTATGATGATGATGATTAAATGATGATGATGGTGTCCCGATGTTGTTGATGATGTTGACGATGACAATGATGGTGACCATGATGGTGTCCCGATGATGATGATGATGATGCTGACGGTGATGATGACGAAGGCTGTGTGCCGATGATGATGATGATGATGATGATGTTGCTGACTATGATGAGATGATGATGATGATGATGATGGCCTGATGATGATGGCGTTGATGATGATGACGATGATGATGATGATGACGACAGTGTCCCGATGACGATGAAAATGATGGTGTTGGTGATGATGATGATGATGATGACGTTGAATGTTAGATCGATTGTGATATCGGTAGTGAGATCGATAGTGAGACCGAATGTGAGATCGATTGTGAGATCGATAATCAGATCAATTGTGAGACCGAGCGAATGAGATATATCGAGTGAGATCGATTGTGAGATCGATCGAGTGAGATCGATCGAGCGAGACCGATAGTGAGATGGATAGTGAGACCGATCGAGTGAGACGCTGCATCCTCCCCCCCCCCCCGAACCTCCTTATCACCCGAAGGGTGGTCGTATAGGTATATATATGATGCCGGAGAAAAAAACAACCACTAGCTTTTTGAGGCTATACGGCAATGGGGCTATAGGACCATGGGGGTATAGGTTTCTAGGGCTAGGGCGATTGGGCTATAGGGCTATAGGGCTTTAGAGCTATAGGGCAATGGGCCGATATGGCTACAGGGCTATAGGGTTATAGGGCTATAGGTCTATGGGGCTATAGGGCTGTAAGGCTATAGGGCTATGGAGGTATAGGGCTATGGGGCTGTAAGGCTATTAGGGCTATAAGGCTATAGGGCTTTTGGGCTTCAGGGCTATAGGGCTATTAGGGCTATAGGGCTACAGGGCTATAGGGCTACTATGGGGCTATTAGGCAATAAGGCTATAAAACTATGGGCGATAGGGCTACCAAACACCTGGTGCACCTGGGCAACCGGGCACCCTGGCACCCGGGCGTGCCGCCTAAATCGGCGCCAAACCTCACCTAACCATATGAATCCGCTAGGACCCCTACAAAGGCAAGCTCTGATAGGGGATTGAATCCGCTAGGACCCCTACAGAGGCAAGCTCTGATTGGGGAGTATATACACACATGTAACATAACGACATACCTAATGTGTGCCTTTTATGAACATAACCTAGCAGCGCTGTGTGAGCGTGTGTGTGTGTGGTGTGTGTGGTGTGTGTGTGTGTGCGTGTGTGTGTGGGTGTGTGTGTGTGTGCGTGCGTGTGCGTGTGTGTGTGTGTGCGTGTGCGTGTGCGTGTGTGCGTGCGTGCGCCGACGCAAGAACATGTGTGTGCGTGTGTGCGTGTATGTGTGTGTGTGCTACTCCGCCTCGTCGCCGCGTGAGTGTGTGTGTGTGTGTACTACTCCGCCTCGTCGCCGCGCGCGAGGCCGCTACCACCAAAAAGTGCTCGCGCGTGTGTGTGTGTATGTGTGCGCGTGTGTGTGTGTGTGAGCTTGTGTGTGCGTGCGTGCGTGCGTGCGCGTGTGTGTGTGCGTGTGCGTGTGCGTGTGCGTGTGCGTGTGTGTG